>VZTO01018154.1:229737-242263 GCA_013400615.1 Syrrhaptes paradoxus | reverse complement strand
TTTTTTTTTTTCTTTTTGGGGGGGGGGGGGGGGAGGGGATTGGGTGAGCGGGTGTGTGTGAGTTGCCCCCCAGCCAAGGGCAAACCCATCACACATGCACCGGCTGGCTCCCCAAGTTCTTCCTGCTGTGCCCTCCAGCGAGGGGGAGGATTCGGCCAGTGCAGTCAGACAGAGAAGGACCCCAAACAGACCAGGGCTTTGCCCCCTGCACACCCCCAGGACCTCACACTGAGCTAAAGCAGAGCCTGCGGTGCCGGGACAGCATCTCAACCCAAGAGCCGCCCCTCACCTTCAACTGCACATTGTGCTTGGATTTAGCACATAAAAAACCCTAATTAATTCCCTGCCGCCCTGCAACACTGAGGGACTAACTGATGCACCGGTCTCCCACCTGTGTTGTGCAACCAGAAAAGAGCACCGAGCACTGTGCTAACCACCACCTACCACTCGGCTACTGCCACGGAGCTCACGGGAGCTGGAGGCACGGCTGAGATGACAATTTGGCAATGAGGTAATTGATGAAACACAGGAGAAAACAGCCTGGGCACCAGTAGATGTAGCAGTGAATTACTGGAGAATTAATATAAACAACAGCTTCCAAACCACTAATTCTGTGAAACAGAAAAACACGGGAGAGTTGTAGATCAGAGTTAAAGGGTCAGGACTTCTTGTTTGTGCAAGAGGGTTATCTCCAACTCCAAGGCAAAGCAGAAGCTTTCCAATACATGAATACTTTTTGATGGGAAAGTAAACGTTAGAGGTTTATTAACCTTGCAAGAAAACTTCTCCAGTAAAAACCTGGTGGGAAGAAGGGAGAGATTTCACACATTAACCTTGCACGAACTCGGCCAGAGGATCGATTATCCAACCTTGAGGCTCATTCCCCCAACTGCTTCAGGCTGCTCATGAAAAAGGACACCCCTGAAACGGGAGAGCAAATCAGACAGAGGTCTGCCTAGGGGCACGACTTCACAAGCGTAACTGAGGAAGGAGAGAGAGAAGAGAGAAAGAGAGATGAGACAGCTGCTGTCAGACAGTCCTGAAGCCAGACAACAGTGGACTCCCCTGAAACAGTTTCGCGGCCTCGGGAAGGCACGGTGTACATTCCTCTGTTGTGTTACTTGGATCTTCCTGCATCATCTTCAGTACTCGCGCCAGTAACCAGATGAAAGCTGCTATCTGGGAATTTTCTCCCAGGAAAGTAAAGCCAATCTGTGCGCAGGGGCAGAGACAACAGCGCGTATTAAGCCTCTCCCAGAGACTTTATTATAAGCCACAGCAAAAACCTCGCTTGCTCAGAGGTGCTGGGGGGCAGAGCCATGTCCTGACCTGTGCAGCACTGCCAGTAAGAGACAACAATCGTGGCACGGGGACCAGCGTCTCTCTTCATAATAAGCACACCACAGTAAGGATGCACCAAAGGCTCTTTTTCTACTTTGGTGCTAAGTTCTATTCACCAAATCTGCTCCAAGCACATTCCCAGAGCAGGGAATCATAACGTCCTTTCAGTCAAACTAACTCTCAACCTGAGCCAAACAGCCCGAGACAGGAAAATCACACTTTTAGGTCCCAGATACCAGGATTCTTTCCAGCTTCCCACAGACCAGCATTCACAAATCCTTCTTTCCTCATCAAAGGCTAAGCAAAAGGAAACATCAATAATTTATTGCCTGAAGGGGACTTGATTTTTTTTTTCCCCTCAAAACCATCATCTGTGCCATTGTATCTGGTACATCACCAGAAACCAAGCACAGCAGAAAATATAAAGAAAAAAAATATAAATATAAAAGCTGCTGTTCTGAAAGCTTTGAGGAGAGGGGGGAAGTAACAACACCTGTGGAAGTCAGCTAATTCATCACGCTCTGGATTTCTGCTGTCACATCTAGGATCAGATCTCTCCCTGGGAGCTGGGCACACTGTGCCAGCAGGTCTTGGTCACTCCCAGGACAAACCCAGGAGCAGTCAAGAAGAGCAGCCCCTCTCGTGCTGCCCACAGCCTTTAACAGAAGCCTGGGCAGATGGAAAGGCACCACCTGCCCCGTGCGCACATCCAGCTCGTCTGAAGGCATGCAATCCCAGCAACAACTCCTAGCTGCAGTTAAATTATGCCCACTGAAATCATCACGCAATAACCTCGGCTAACAAGAGAGAGGGACAGGCAGTGCTGTGTTACAGACAGCGCAAGCCTGGGAATTTGGAGGGAGCATGCAAAGATGCACACAGCCCATGGAGCTCTGTCTGAGTGCACAAAAGACCCACACAAAGCTCTCTGATTCATGCTGGATGCATACAGACGTGCAGAAGCAACCAAGTGAAAAGCCTTCTCTATATTGTTTCCCAATAATCTCAATGTAACTCACACGTCAGCCGGGGCACGGGACACTTGGTACTCACGGGAGGGTTTGCTGCGTCCGTCTGCTGCCAGCGCCAGGACGGGTGGATGCGGCTCAGAGGGAAGGCTCATGGAGGTGTGCAGAGACGCTCTCCGGCAGCGGGACCCGGGTGGACGGGAAGAAGGGCCCCAGCCCCTCCTCGGGCCCCAGAGCCAGCAACACTTGTTCAGGGGATGGAGTGCAGAAAGGCTGGCATTCCTACAGCAGCAAGGACAATGGGGAGGGATGAGGAGGCGCTGCCATAATCAAAAGCAGGCCAGCTGGCCCTCCCCCAGGAAGGGCAGGCACCTCCTTCACTTGCCAAAGGCTTTGTTTTCTAAGCCACAAAGGACAAAGTGGCTGAGGAGAGGGAGAGGAGGAGGAGAGCGGAGGAGAGCTGTCTGTGGGGGCAGATCCACACGTGAGCTCAGGTAACCCACTCCAGGAGAGATGTCAACACAGATGGAGAGGCTCGGGCAAGGTTGTGCCTGCTCTGAGCAGAGCCCAGATGCAGCAGCTCCCTGCACACAGCAGAAAGCAGCCAGGGACAGCTGGAGATCGCTACTGAGGAACCAGAATCGGCACAGGCTGATGGCCAGGGGTCCTCTGAGGGAGGGGATCCAAGGGTGGCAGGCAGAGAATGCCATCAAAGGGACAACTCATGGCACAGAGCCCAAAGAAATCCCAGCAAGGGAAACGCTACCACTTCTCTGCCACCCTCACCCCACCAACGCTGAGCGGTGGACCCCGAACAGCTGCCCTCAGGAAGCAAACACAAGGCAAGGGCCCAAGCTGCAAGAGGCTCCCCGGCCACGGCAGAGCAATGCCCGTACTCTCCCTGAGCACCAAAAGAGGCAGCATCTTGCACAACATCCTGACAAGCAGGGAAAAACCCCTGGGGCTGCCTCAGGTGTCCTGTGATGATACCGGCTCTGGGCACCACACCGCTGCAGGGCACGCCGCTGCTGAGCCAGTGTGACAGGGACTCTGCCCCTTCCAGTTGGGTCAGTGCTTTCTTGCAACAGAATGATTTTGCCAGCAAGTGCCATGCACCTTTGCTCCCAACCTTCTGCAGGACTGGTTGTCATCCCTGGGCTGGCACAGACCATGCTGTGTGCTCGGCTCAGCAGACACACCGCTGCGAGTCAGGCAGTGCAGCCCTGCCAGGGGACGCAGCTCTCACGGGGCCATTTCCAGCCTCTGGACACAGGCAGCTGGGCGCTTCACTCCAGGCAGAGTCAACAGCGTGCAGAGACCCGGGGATGTAAAAGTGACCAGGGAAATAGTTTCACCTCAAGAGAGGAAAAAATGTGAAAGCTACCAAAGTAAGCAAGGAGAGGGAGACTTGCTCTAGCTCCTTCCAGCAACGATGGCGTGCCTTTGGCAGCGTCACTGCAAAACCAGGACAGGCAGCGAGGGAAGGTGACCGCCCCTGCAGGCGCCCCAGAACAAAGCAGACATCAGTGCTTTTGGTACAACACACACCCTTGCTTGCTCAGCTTCCCAGTTCTCCCCCAAAGCACTGTGTCGTGTGCCAGATCCCAACACAGTCCTGGAGTTGAGGAAACAAGGGACAGCAGCCAGACCAAGCTTGAAGCCACAGGAAGATGGCAGGTCCCCGAGTATGCCCACACTGAGTTCGTGGTACTGAAAAACAATCCTCTGGCAGTCGGGGAGGGGAAAGCAGCTTCCCCCACCATTCCTCCTGCCTCAGCCCAGCCACCATCCAGCCCTTGTCAGGCACAAAGAGCTCCTGCCACAAAGGAAGCGGGGACAAATGGAAACATCCAGCTTGGCACCAGTCGTGGCTTTGGGGAGGGAACCCTGCCAGCCCATGTGCAAGCTCCATGCAGTCTGGCCCAGCTCAGCCTGCCTCATTGCCGAGAGCTCCAACAGGCCATCAGGAACTGCCAAGCAGGGAAAAACACAGTGCAGCGTCGTGATGGACCATCTGGGGCCGTTCTGTCCTGTCCCACGGCCTGTCCCGCAGCCACAGGCACCATCGATGAGACACCTGCTCAGTACACGCGGAGAAGGGCCAGCAGAACAGAGCCTCCCACTCCTAGCAGGCAGCGAGGTACAGGAGGGACGAATGCCACGATCCTCGTGGTGGGCGCTCCGCTCCCTCGGCGCGGGCTGAGATGTTGGGAGAGATCCGAGCTTGCCAGCTCATTACCATAGTGTACATTGCTTACGCATCCTCAGGCTTCTTCCCCAGATCCCGGGGTCTGGCACACTGCAGGCTCTTTACAAGAAGGAAAATCAAGGACATGGCTTAGTTTAGACTCCTGCTGTTGATCCCCTCAGATCTGAGGGAAGAGACAAGCGGGTTAGGCAGGCACTGACAGGATCGCTGCAGGAAGGTCAAAGCAGCTCAGCATCAGAAGAAAGTGAAATCAGTTTAGATAAAATCTGCTTTCCCCCACCTCCCAGACCACACCACTGATTTTGCTTTGGGAAGGCAGAAGGCATTCTGGAGATCAAGATCAAAATAATTGGCACCGAAAGAACTTTCACGCTGCACAGCGACTTCTGCACTCATCCTACAGCTGCAGGATGTATCCCCTCCACAGCCCTGGTTTCAGTTGGCCACCAGTTCCCAATACACACGTGTTATATTTACACCACCGACATTGTTTATGGTTCTACTGAAACCAGTGAGATCAAAACCCTCCTCCCTCCCGAAGCCAGACACCTCTCCTCCACACCAAGGTGGCTGCAAACGCGCTGTGCCACTATTGCTCCGTCTGCACCGGGGCCGTGCAGCACGAAAGGCACAACCAAGAGAGATGCTGTTGCTGCCACTGCCAAGCGCTGCATCCCCAGCTGTCACCCACCAAAAAGAAGCTTCACGAGCAGTGCTGTGACATCCTAGGAAAATAAAGGGCCATCCTGGGCGTCTGTGCAACACTTGTGCCCCTGGGAACAGCCCAGGTTTTGAAAGGCTGGGAAGCTGTGGAGGAACACCCATTGCTGCCGAGTGGTGTCTGACTGCCCTGGCAGCCCAAGAGCCACCACGGTGACACAGTTTCCACGCCTGAATGGAGAACAGATCAGCCATCGTGTGCCACAGTCCACACCTGGGCTCCAGAGATCCCCGACTTTGGCTGGGTCAGTTCATACAGGGCGAAAGCAAGACCTGGCACCTTTGTGTGCCTCAGTTTACCCGAAGAAATATGACAACAACCATCCTTACAGGATCCTTGCCAGAACCCCCCATGACGGCAACAGAGCAGCCCCTGCACCTCTGTGCACAATGAGTGTGCGGGGCGCAGGCTCCTGTACGACAAAGAAGGCACTTTTCACTGCGGGGCGGGGATGGGGGGAGAATAATTACACATTCCCACAGCAAGAGGATCCCCCACCTGCACAGCAAAGTGCATAGATGGACTAGAGTGGACCTGCAGAGCATCACCAAACTCGCTAAATCCCCACATGTCCTGAGAGCAGTGTTCTGGGCTGCCTTCTCCACTTTCCTCCCTCGCACAGGACGCTTCTCGATGTTTTTATGTTTAGCTGAATTTCCTCCCTCCTCCCCCAGCATTTTTGGCTGCCAAGGCAGCTCAGAGACAGCAACTAAGTGGCACCTACATCTGGTACAGCTTAACTTTTAGTGTCTATTCTTTCTGGAATTTGAGAACTTCAATACCCACTGTTTGTACAAGTGTGGAATAAATGGAGCGCAGGCTCCGCAGCCTCCTGCGCTTGTCACAGCTGTATTTTAAAGTGCACTTAGAAAATCCTGCTGTTTATTTATCTGCAACTTTAGAAATTAAAGGACACCAAATCCCGCTGCAGGTCTGCTGAATGGCTGCATTTGCACTCAACCAAACAGGTGGGAAGGCCAGGCACCCAGCGCAGTCACCACACGCATCCTGTCCTCCTGCTTCCCAGCCGTCTGCGTCAACCCGGTCCCCTGGGGTCCCTCGGCCACACTGCCCAGCACCCCGCTCTGGTGCTCCATCTCCTCACACAGCCCCCACAAAAGAGGGGCTGGGCTGTATTTAGCACCGAATAGCAGGGTGCTACTTCTGAGGTGTCAACAGGTTGAACCCACCAGTGTGTAAGAACACCGTACAAACAGTTCGCACAGGCAGCCTACCCTGGCCTGGTGGCCAAGACCGGACACAAGGAGCCGATCTTTCACACCTTTCATGAACAACCAAGCTCTGGACTGAGTCTGAACAGGCTTTTCACACCTCCTCCATGCAGAAGATGCCTTCTCTTACCTTGTCAAAGAATTCATACAGCCTGACCGTCTCACAGATGCGATGCCTGTTTTCATCCAGTTCAGTGCAGAACTCTTCCAGTTGATCTTTGTAGGTTTGCAGCTTTACCCTGTAAGAATGTACATCCACAGAGGAAAAGTCTTCCCACCGATCCATCTTCTTCAGTGCTTCCTGACCCCTTCTGCAATATTCCTGAAAGCAAAACGCAATTCTGTATGAGGGCAGAGACCCAACACAGTAGACAGTCTTCAAGTTCATTAACAGCTAGGACTAATTAGACTGGTTTTTAAGGTTCAAGTCACATGAGGGTGTACTTGTTTACAGCAGAATTCTGGAGAGTCCTGATCTCTGTTATGCTTTACATGAGCCACACAACAGCTTGTAAAGGCCTGAACAGTAAGACCACAGGTCAATTAGGATCAAAAAAAGACGGTGTTACAAGCACACCAAGGGATTAACAAAAAACCCCATCTTCCATCATAGCAGTTATTTTCCTCAAGAATGCCAAATACCATCTACTGAGGGGCTGAGCGGGTGGCTTTGCCTACAAGAGGAGAGCAGGGAAGCCAAGCAGTGTAAAGGAACGACACACGCCCTCTACCAATGCCATCTTAGCATCATGGGTTTGGCTGAGCATGTACAAGGCAATGTGCTGCCAGCTCAGGCTCTGGAGAATATGTTTTTCCAAATCAGACAACACTTACACTGGCAGTAAGATCAAACTCCCTAAACCGCTTTTGCGCTTGCAGCAGCATCTCCAAAGAATCATCCAGGTTGGTCATCTCCTTTAGCCGTTTTCTGCCAACATTCTCAATCCAACTGCTGACCTAGAAGAAAAGGGACAAGCTCCACTATTAGTCATTCTGGGCTGCTCTTTTTTATGTGGAAAGAGCAAGGAACTGCTCCCGTAACACCGGTCATTTCATTACTGGAAAGAACGTGCATGCACACTTCTCCCCCCCAGTCCTGGCATTTCAGCCTGAGCCTCCTGCCCAGAGTGTTTCCACTGCAGGTTTCTGAGTCACTGCAAAGCTCTGCTCTTGCTCACCAGCCTCGGGCATAAACAGGGCAAGCGGCTGCTCGGGCTCTGTTTCGGGTGAGCCATGGTCTAATGCAAGCCCTGCAACCTGCAGGCTGGCCTGATATTCCCATTATTGTCACCCCCAAGTGTGATAAAATCTCCCTGCTGCCAGATTTCCTACACCACTTCCCTTCTCTGACTGGCAGGACACCGACTACGTCAGCGTGAACAGACTGACGGGTTCTCCCCGCCCGCAATGTTTCACAGCTCTCTGGGACTCTAAGCTACCGGTTTTCTGAAGACAGCTGGCCACAGAGCTGTGCAGAAGCTGCAGGTTCCTCGACACAGCCCAACCACTGCCCCAGTGATAACCCCATACCCTCAAACACACACAGAGGACTGATTAATAAGGGTGTCCTAAAAGTAAAGCCGACACAGGAGGCCAGGCAGGACAACACAGATTCAACAGTTTTAAACCAGGCTAACAAACTTGTCTGCAATGCTTCAGGCACAGCTGCGCACAGGGGAAGGGACAGACTAAATGTTTCCTAATACCCATACATCCTGTTTTCCTGTCATCTAAATCCATATCCCAACTCAGCCCTGCTCTCGAGGACAAACTCCCAGTTCTCTGGATTGAGAGAGGGTCTGTGCCCATGGAACAAGTCCCCCAGCAAGAGGGGGAGATGGTGGCAGGGTCCCAGGCTGTGACACACACTGCCAAGGGGCACGCTGCTGCTGCTGCCTCGAGCTCCTAGGCAGGCTTCAAAGCAGGAGCAGCTGCTGCCAGCAATGCTGTCATCATTGGTGATCTGAAGCAAAGCAAGCAGGGAGCTGTCAGTTTTGCTCAATCCAATCCAAAACGTTCAGCTTAAAGCAGGGACAGGCTGCAGAGCCTGCCTTGTGCCTTTTTTCATTTCTGTATAGTATTAAGAACACGTGTGTTTAAGTGAATCTTTACTAGGTTCTTGCATCATGCTTCTTATCCCGAGCACAGTGCACGGCGCCTGAGTGTCTACCTCCAAATGGGAAGTCATTAAAACTCTCGGATCCACCTTGGCCTGTGAAAACAACAGGTGGGTCACAGCCTCCTCTGCCAATCCAGCTCTCTCCAGAGGAGAAGAGCCCAGGATCCTCGAGGAGCAGTGGTGAAACTGGTCCTAGCACTGATCTTTAAGGATGCAGGGTCCTAAGGTGAGCTCCAGAGAGCACACAACCCTTCACACCCACGGGGTAATAAGTGATATAAAAAACCTCCCGTTGCTGGTGAGTTACAGCAAAGGAGACTGTAAGATGCCACAATCTCAAGGTAGATTTCAGGCTTCGGGAGCGCACCTGGGATCTGCAACACTGAAAGAACTGATCAGGTCTTGTAGGGTGCTCAGACAGCTTGAGCTACTTTATGACTTTTTAAGGTTCTCTATCTCTGTGGCTACAGGATTCAAAGGTCTTTCTGAAAACCAGTGCCTGTTTGCTTCAGTTATCCCATGGTGGGAAAGAGTTTCCACGAGCAGCACACAAAGGGGAATTTTAAGCTCCCACAGAAGTGCAGGGTGTGGGGAGGTTGAGCATGGCTCTCGGGCTAAGGACAAGAGGCTGTTCCCTCGCCCAGAGGGGAAGGAGTGTGCCTGGGGGTTTATCCAGCAGCAGCGGCCTGAGCACTGCACAGGAATCTAAACAAGAGAACGCGTCGCAGGGAGGGGCGGCTAGCACGGGGTATGCAACGTGTGGCTCATCCCGCAGCAGGATATAAGCAAAGCCTGAAGGATCGACAGCCCAGAGGGGACATGCGGACTGATCATCAGCTTGTTGCCATCACTCTGCAGCTTCTCAAGGTGGAACACGAAGAATTGCTCCTCTGGAAGGGTACTTTTGCTGACCAATGGGAAAAGACACCCCACCTCCTAGTGTACTACCAACCGACAAGCCACCACACTGTGGTCTTTAAGTATGGAAAAACATCACAGATGTTTACAGGGTTTGACTGATCCACAGCTAGAGAGCAGCCAGGAGACTTATCCTTGGCATCAAGAGACACCAGGCAAACAGTGGCTTGGCTCTCAGCACATCTGGAAATACATCCCCCACTCTAATGTTCAGTTGTTGGTGTTCTTTTCAAGGGTCTACAGGCATCGTTCCACACCTTCCCAGGAGAGATCAGCAGGGCCAGTGCTTGCTGTAGGACGTACAGTCAGAGGGTGGCAGCAGGCAGTCACTGGAACTGACCTTACCTCCTTAAAACATTTAAGGCCTTACCTCCTTAAAACATTCTTCCACTTTCTCAAACTCCATCACCAGCTCCAGCTCCTGGATGCGTTTGTTGGACAGCATCACCAGTCGGTGAACGCCCTCATCAACTCGATTGTAAAGCACGCTGGCAGCATCAAGCGCGTCTCTGGAAGAGGACACAAGGCTGGTCAGGGGTTTTGCATCAGGTTCTTCCTCCAGCACTTCATGCAAACAAGACCTGGCTAACAGCAGTGCTTCAGTCACCCTCCCCATGGGACTCGTAATGGCCACCTCCACATGGACAACAGCAGGAGAAGAATGCTGCTCCCTGCACGTTCCCAAGATTCGCCACGCTCTCATTCCAGTGTGGACAACCTGGCAGGAAGGACAAGAGCATCTCCTCCCAGCCAGGCTCCCTGCAAAACTTAGTGTACTATCACACTTTCAGACAGGATACTCAGCTTTTCATAAATGCAGATTATCGCATCAATGGGCTTCCACAAAATACAGACTCAGGCAGCCTTAGTGTCTAAAGTGACCATTTGAATTTAATTTAGATAATAAGCAGTCACTGAAAAGCAAATCTCTCCTAAATGACAACAACAACATAAAGCACCTGATGCCCCACTCACTCCCCGGAATTTCTACCAGCCAAACAAAAATGCAAAGCATACAGCACCCCAGAGCCAAGAGACATTTCCTTCCAGAGAGACAGAGCTCCGTCTGCCCCAGGCAGCTGTGCCCACCGAGGCCCCACAGACAACACCAGGCGGCACTCTCCCGGCCAGCCTGGCCGCAGCAGCCATCAACCTCCTCCGTGCGCAGGCAGGGACAGAGGGGTTCAGGCTGGAGTCCCCCCCTTGGGTGCTGGAGCCAGGGACCGAGCACACCCTTCCAGCCTGGCACCACGATGAACATTAGCAAGTTCCTTTCAGATGCGTGCAGCACATCTCCAGCACAGGTCCAGGTGAATTAGAGCCAGGATCCAGGATAGCATTCAGGATTAGTCTTTCTTGGTGTCCCTAAACTTCTCAGATTTCTTCTGCTTCTAGCTTTCCTCTCCTTTCACAAGTATGGACTCAACAGATGCCCACAACAAAACACTAGAGCCTTCTTCAGCTGTGCTCTACACCAGCACGTTCAGCGGCCGGAGCATCTCCTGTACTCACCCTAAACCAATTTTCATTTTGCAATTGTCTTACAACCTCCCAGCTTACGAGAGCATGCCTTTTTTATCATATAACTTAAATTATCCAAAGCACTTGTGAAATGGGTAGCTAATAAAACTCTGAAAGCTTTGCTAATGGAAATTAACACAAGCAATTCAGCATACATGTTTATTTCTGTCTTCAGTTACAGGCAATCGTGAACCTATGAAATGCACCTGAATACGAGCATTTAGTGGCAACCGTCCTGCAGTTTTTAGATAGCGCTTAACTGACATGGGGCATCGCAATAGGTCTAGACAACTAGCTCTGCATAGCAGGAATCCACAGGATTTTTCCATTCAGAATTCCACCCAGTGTGCAACAGCCAACTTCTCAAACCTCAGGCTCTTAGATACTTTTGTTTTCCCTCTTCAAAATGCCATTAGACTGAATGAATTTCTCCAAGGTGCAGCCAAAAATACCCGAATTGTTTCTGGACTAAGATCAGTGCTACTGCAGTGCAGAGGAGACAGGTCCTGCACAGAGAATGATCCCAGCTGTAACACTGCTCCTGCATTTCCCAAAACCACCACAAACAGGGACAATTCCAGCTTTCTGTTTTGTAACCCTTTCCTGGGGAGGGACCCAGATCCAACCCCGGAGACTGGCAGCAGCAGAGCCACAACCACGGTCCAAGCGCAGCTCTGGAAAGCGTGTTTGCAGAGCAGGCTGTGAAGGCCAGTTCCCATCAGCAGCAGCGACACAGCTAGGACAGCTAATGAGAAACAGCTCGGAAGATGGCTGGAAGTTATATTTGGCAACAACATTAATGCTATTGGGCTCTGTGCAGCAGAGGGTATCCGTCAGGTCCTAGATCTGAATTAGGCTCCAGCAAAATACAATCCCGATGGCCAGACACACAGACACCCTTTGGTCTCACTGCCACCTGTCTGGACGTCCATCCCTGCAAAGCATTTGACACAGTCCCACATGACATCCTTGTCCCTAAATTGGAGAGACATGGATTTGGCAGAAGGACCACTTGGTGGGTAAGGAACTGGCTGGATGGTCTCACCCAAAGAGTTGCTGTCAATGGCTCCATGTCCAAGTGGAGACCGGTGACAAGTGACGTTCTGCAGGGGCCCAGGGGGTACTAGGACCAGTGTTTAACATCCTTGTCAGACACACGGACAGTGGGATTGAGCACACCCTCAGCAAGTCTGCTGACAACACCAAGCTGTGTGGTATGGTGACACGCTGGAGGGAAGGGATCCATCCAGAGGGACCTGGACAGGCTGGAGAACTGAGCCCATGAGAACCTCATGGAGTTCAACAAGGGCAAGTGCAAGGTCCTGCACACGGGTCAGGGCAACCCCAAGCACAGACACAGGCTGGGAGAAGGATGGATTGAGAGCAGCCCTGAGGAGAAGGACGTGGGGGAGTCGGTAGATGAAAAACTGAACATGAGCCGGCAGTGTGTGCTCACAGCCCAGAAACCAACCGTGTGCAGGGCGAGGGAGGGGATTG
>VZTO01018154.1:204370-229710 GCA_013400615.1 Syrrhaptes paradoxus | reverse complement strand
GGAGATGGAGATGAGATGTGAGGAAGAAATGTTTTCCTGTGCGGGGGGTGAGGCAGGGGCCCAGGGTGCCCAGAGAAGCTGTGGATGCCCCATCCCTGGAGGGGTTCAAGGCCAGGCTGGATGAGGCTTTGGGCAACCTGGGCTAGTGGGAGGTGTCCCTGCCCATGGCAGGGGGTGGGACTGGGTGGGCTTTAAGGTCCCTTCCAACCTAAACCATTCCATGATTCTGCGAATGCTCTCATCCACTCAGGAAAGCACAGCAATACAGCAAATGTTCTTCGGCACAGACAAGTGAGCCCCTATACCTTCAGACATTACAGACTCTTACATGCAAACATTTGCAATTTTTCCTCTTGTGAGGCAAAATATTCTTCCAACCTTTCTCTGAGCTTCCACAGAAATCCCCTTGGTGTTGATTCTACTTCTTTGATGGCACTCATCACCAAGCTAGACCGACCTGGCAGACCCTTCTGCAACGGGAGCCCTAATGTCCACCCAAGCCCATGATGAAGAAAGCACGCGCGGCTTCAACACTTAACAAGATATCACAAGATGGTAACTTTAGGCGTAGCAACTTGGAACAAGAATTCCAGCTCTTGCATTGGTCTGCCGGCACAGTGGGACAGGGGAAGGGAGCCAGGGAGTCCCACTCCACTCCTTTCCATACCTGATGCAGGAAACAGGACCCCAGCTGGCTCAAATTTGAGTAATTTTCCTTGACAGGAGTCAGTCACAACCTGGGCTGCAAAGCTCTAAATACTACAGATTCCCACACAGCAGACAGCTCATTGCCCAACGTCACAAAACATTGCTTCTCCTGAAGACAACACTGCAACTATGGGAAAAACCACCCTCAAGGTAGATGGATAGGAAGCAATTGCAAAACAAACATGTTTTAATTATTTTTTTTAAAACACTAACAGGCTTATCTCAAGCTCTCTGTGTAAAGAGGTGAATCCACCACGGCACCATGGACCAGACCAGTCTCTTGGAGCATACTTGAGACCAGTATTTGCCTTATGACCAGCAAACCACCCCAGGGGAAGCAAGGTGCAAAACTGCAGTAATTAAATACTGTGGCTGGCCCACCCACTGAGCCCCGAGAAGCCCAGCTTGGGAGAAGAGAAGGAGCTCAGGTGAGCTGCTGGCCGCTGAGCTGAAGGACTGGAAAAAACCCACCCCAAACAGCGCTCTTCTGGCCCCACACACGCTCCTTCCACGGCAGAAATGATCCCAGATTACTGGCAATACTAGAAAATAGAGAGCCAGAGCTGGAGAGCTCGTTAAGGCCAAGCCTTCCTTGCATTTGCAGACAGTGGCCGGGAAGAAGCAAGCTGGACTCTCCAGTTCAGAACTGAGTCCTCAGTCCTCTGTGCCACTGGATGCAACCCGTGTCCCCGCAAATAATGTGGCAGCTGCACACATCTGTAGATTTACAGATACTCAGTCATCCTCCCTCCGTCTCAGCTGATTCACAGCACTAAAGGTGACATTCTGTTACTGAATGCACACATGGAAAACCTTTGCTTTACTGATCCACAGGCATCTCAAACTTACCTGGAGCCAGCTAGGATGCACTTGGGAGTTCATGCTATAAGCAGGGACTGGACAGAGGATTTCAGGTAAGAGGGCTGGCCATTAGCTCTTGCTGTATTTTAAGTTGGGCTGTTTAGTGCCTAGATTATTATCTAAAATCCCCTACTCTGCCATGTAAATCACTTTGTTTTCTGTGAATGCTTGCAGCAGGCTATTGAAACACTTACCAGGGCACAACCCAGCACCCGAAGGCTGTCCCTTCTCTTGGTCCTGCCAATGGCTTGCTGAGCGACTGCATGCAAGACACCCAGAAAAAAAATGTTTCCAAACAGCTCCTCTGGGCTCAAAGCCCCAGAGGCACTTCAGGTGTGGCCTTCCACCATCCCTCCTCCTCTGCCAAGCTTCTCCAGCACCCCAGCACCTCAGCCCTTTGTTTCAAGGTCCCACCACGCTGTTTTCACACGTTCTGCCTCTCTTGGCAGGCATTCATTAAATCCTCAATGTCTAGTTGTTGGTCTTCCATTGCATCTCCAAGGCAACTCCATTCACACGTCCTCAGCTCTTGACAGCTCACTTTTACCAGCCTGACAGGCTCCCTGACTAACATCCATCTCTCACTCCCTTACACAGAGGATGATATAACCCTTTCCACCCTGCAGTGTGAAGTCAGTAGGCAAACTGAGTCAAAGAAATCGCTCACAGTCCATGGGAAAGTTTGTTGTTTCGATTTACTCAGACACTTCTGTGCTCACAGAAAGTATCCATCAGGCATTAAGTGCATTCCCCCAAACCTCCGTACATCTGTCTGCCTATCTACACACACCCATCCGCTTACTGATACACCTTAAAAACTTCTTCCAAAATATTTTCTAGTCTGCTAGTAAACTCAACGATATCCTGCAACAGGGAGTTTCATGGGAAAATGATACTGTGCATAAACAACCGCTTCTTTTCCAGAGTCAGACTTGGGAGTTTTTCATTCCCGTCCTTCATTGCTTTCAAAGCAGCTCGGAGTAAATGAAGCAAATATTGAAAATGTGGTTGAAGAAGAAAAAGTGACTTCCATCCCGCCACACAAAGGGAAACACCTGGTTGTTAAGCACCTTAAAGATACTTTAAATAGAGGCCTGCGCAACTCCGAGGAAGAAAAGCAGAGAGTTGTTTGAAGTCAGTGGAAAGTCTCGTCTCAGCTTCGGTTTGTTTGGATGCACTGCAATTTCCCTGCACATGTGAGTGTGGTAACGAGAGTCTTTCACTACATTCTTCCATGGTCAAATCATCCAAAGTAATTTTGCAACAGTGTAGTCAATATAATTTATAGCAAAAAGGAGTAGCTTGATGTCAGTTTATGTTTGCCCAAATCCTGTTTTCATTGGGCAATTATCATTTCAGCAGAAAACGTTCCAAACGTCTTCAGTTTTCTGGAGAAGTGCCAAGCAACTGTATAATGTTAGGGTAATTTTAAACCTATAATTTAGAAAGACCATTTCTGTCTGAATCCATCCTTCAAAAAAGCTAGCCTTGGAAAGTTCCACTTTAGCTTTCAAAGCAAAATACCTGATTTGTTTTTGAACACAAATGGCTGCAGAAGAGACATCCAGCAGGCTTGCAAAAGCAGGTCCTGCACAAGCCATGCCTGCCGACGCCAGCGAGACGCAAACAGAAGAGTGCGGGGAAGGGAGCAGCAGAACCATTACTGTTCTGTAACTTACTGTCTGCCCCTTGAAAAACTGCTCTAGCCAACAGCAAGAGGAACAGCTACAGCGGAGGCTAAAACCAGAGCTCATTCTCTGATCAAGCCAAGTCAGTTTTAAAACGGCAAAAATTCGTGGATGGAAGGAACATGAGACACACTGCCTGTTGGTGGTGTATTTGATGGCTTTTAGGCAATGCAGCTAACTTGCCCTGGAAAATCAGATATCCCTGATCGTCCTGTAATTCAGAAGAAACACAGTCAGCTATTACAACATCAGCCTCATCTAGTCTTCCACTCCTGGTGCCGAACCTCCCTTGCGGACGTCTCTACAGGTTCTGGCAGAAAAGGAATCGGATCTGGCAACTAGGAGATTTAAAGGATGGCTTGGGTCCAAGGACATCACCCAGATCATTTGTGTCGATGCCTTGCCTACGAATCATTTAAACATCCTGAGCAATGCTTCAGGAAGAAACCCTTCCAGCTCTGCAGGGAAAGTCCTGTGTGCCCGAGGGCTGTTTTGCAGGAAGACAAATGCATCAGAGCCGCTCTCGATCACTAACGCATTTTGGTAGCAACCTACAACTGCCATATTGCAATGATCCCATAACAGGAGGTCAACCTCAAATGCATGCTCCTGCTCTTCAAGCTGCAAACTGCACATGCAGCTGAGGCTAAAACTCAAACTGGCCACGGTGAAGCTAATGCAGATATTGCTAAATAACCTGCAATTATTCTCTGCAGCACACAAATAGCCACAGTGGTTTTAATTACCTAATAAAAGGATTTGAGGAGCTGGGTACAGTTTTTAGAACCCCGCAGTGTCCTTAGAAAGGCACAGAGGTCAAACACTAAGCCTGGGGTTACCCGTGGGATTCATGATGGGAAGAGCGGATCTAGCTGAGCCCACAGACCTGCTGAATCCCGCCTCGCTGGGTTACCCGACCAGCACGCGCGCTGGGAACAACCATCCGATTAACACCACACACCGCAGACCATAACTGCTAAGAGAATTACTTTCTGAGCACAGATGATTTAAAGATGTTTTTAGCAGAAATGTACTCTGATGACCTTTTAAAAGCCAGGGGATTGATGCATACAGTTAAACGAGTGTCCAAGTGCAGTCCCAAGCTGCACCCTTTGATTCTTTCCCCAGCCTGACTTGCATTCAGTTACAATAAAACCTGTGTTCAGTCTCTGGTTGATTTTTAGATCCCAGTAAGATCCATAAAACTGACTGGAAAAAAAACCAAACCAAAATAAACCAAACCAAACTTTATAAGAAATCCCAAACCAAGGAGTAGCCTACTTTTGGGGAAAGCTCACCCTGCAGTGAAGCCTGAGATAGGATGTGGAAACACCATTCTGGGAACACCAAGCATTGAGCTGTGGTTTTCTACCAGCCGTAAAAAGCTCCTACCTCCAAACCTCGTCCCGTGCACATTAACCTATTTATACTTGTCACCTAGGCGGACTGCGCTAGTCTAAGAGCTGTGTTCCTGCAGTCAGACCACCAGAGTTTCAGGATGTTCTGCTCATTTAAAGCCACATACCTATTCCCCCGCCATGTTCTCCTTTAGCCCACTCCCAGTTCTGATGACACATACAACAGCAGTGACCGGGCTATAAGCCACCCCAGCAACAGAACCATCCACCCCGACCCAGCCATACGAAAACCGGTGTTCGTGGAACGGTCTGGGCTGAGCCAGGAACCTCAGGCGGTTCAGCTAACATCCTATACTGGAAACTGCTTGCAATTTTTTCCACAGTATTTTTAAACAGATAAAACACACAGTGTGTCACTAATTACTGAATGCCCTGTTGGCATGACAAACATTGTAAACAAGAACAAGCAAAACTGGAGTCTTTGGGGTAAATTCACCCTGAATCCAGAAAGCTTTAGGACATAGGACAGCAGAAAATAAGGAGCAGAAAGGGAGCTGAGGGGGATCATCTCCTGAAAAGCCTAAAAGAAGAATGAAAGCTTACCTAGACAGAGCTCTGCAATCTTTTACCTCTCTGCAAACGCCACAGCTGGCTCCACACAGCACTTCACACGCTCAGAACGACAACAGCTCCATGCTCCTTCATGTGCACAGCAACCAGGTTTGTTTAATGCGAGTGTAAGTGCTTCTTACCAGGCTAAAACCACCACGCAAACACAGGGAACAGGTTAGACCGTAACGAAAATGAATACCAAGCAGCACAGCGTGTGTTTGGATACAAATGTCGCCATGCGCTCCTCCCTCCACCCGACATGCACAAATAAGACCATGGAAGAGCACTGCCACCCATGCACGACTGAAGACCAAAGGTTTAGTGTTCATCAGCATCTTCTGTGTCACCGGCAACAGGGCAGAGGCGGCACATGGCAGAGAGCTGCCACTCTTTGAGGCCAGGATTTAAGCATGGATTTTCATCTCACTTCAGAGTACACTGAGAGCTTGTCCTAACCAAGAGACAAAGGTTTCAGGATCAGGTCCCCAAGAGAAACATGCGAAGGACACCTACAAAGGGAAGGTGCACCTTGCAGACCATGTCAGGAGTGTGCACTATGGGAAGTGGTGGCATGAGAGGTTCCCAAAGCTCCAGAGAGGCAGGAAGATGACCAAGCGCTAGTTAAGCAAGCCAGGAAAATGTCACCAATGAAAGGGACAGGAGCATTACCACCTTTTGAAGCACACGCACAAAGCAGCGACCATCAAACTGGCCACAGCACAGACAGAAACAAAACATCTCTCAAGCAGAAAGAGGATGGCAGAAGACAGGAACACCTCCAGGAAGGATTTCCCACGTAGGCAGCCTGGCCTTGACCACCAGCATATGGCAGCAGCTGTCAGCTTGCAGGCACACACCTTTTACCTTCCAAACCACGAATGCTGCCCACCCCAGTCTCCCCAGACTGGGATATACACACCAGACACCCGTCTCCCCTCTGCCCTTGTCTCCAGCTTGTCCCATGTTTTGGATGACTAGCTCAGTCTGTCTGCCTCAACCCCACATAGAGCTTCAGATGGCACTCATGCAGTCCCTCAGCAGACCCTCCTGGAGCCCCCAAGAGCTCGCACATTATCCAAGTTTACTTCTGACAAAAGGAGCTTGTACACCACTCTGCAGAGTAGCACACGCCTGCCTTGGAGCACCCCAGGAGTTGCTACTAACAGGCAACCTGTAAAAAACCCACAAACGTGAGCTCCTACTGCCCCACACAGCTACATCCCGCTGCATCATCCACTGGCCACAGCTTCAAGCAGACCTGGTGCCTCAGCGCTGGGTGTGGAGGCCAGATCTTTGCGGCTGTAATCAGGTCCAGCACCAGGAACCTGGCAGCTGCTGCTCAGGAAGCCTGCTCTGCACTGGCCATCACCTCTGCTCAGCTCAGGTCCCCACCCAGGGCTTCCAACCAGATCACCAAGCCACACTAAAAATAGCCCGCTCACAAAACCAGCTCTTGGCTCCAGCCACTCCACCCTCCAAGCACAGAGACTAACTCCACTGCTTTCTGCAAACAAAAGGAGAATTCACTCCTCCATCTATTTATAAGCTGCTTATTCACAGCTTGCAAGCACAAATTCTTTTCAGATGAGGAGCGTGGGGGAAGAGATTATGCTTTTTCTGGTTCCATGTTGCACAGAGCCCAGCACCCAACCTGGTCATTCCTTCACCATCTGAGGTTTTTCTTTCAGCTCTCACATCTCGTCTCATGGCTATCTTGCTGCCAACACGCAGAACACGATGCAGTGCCGCTCCCGTGCCAAACTGAGAACACAGGTTTGCTGGTAGAGCCAGGCACGTGCCAGGTGTGTTCTGGTTTGACTGGCGTAAGGCATCTTCATAATTGATATCAAGTGTTTCTATCTTCTTTACTCCACTTCTGACTCATAGCATTTCTAGAGGACAAAGGGCATCGCTGGACACTTTGTCTAGGGTAAGTGTTCCCAGCTCTTGGTAATGCTGGAAGACCAGCAACGAGAACAACAGTGGAAAATGTCAGGCTTAAGACCGTGCTAAAGTCTCCCTGTCTTGCTGCCCAGCCCCATGCAACTGCCTCACTTCTGGAAGAGCTCCCACTGCTGCTGCCTGGCTCCTGGCAGCTTCTCCAGGCTTACGATGGCCGTGCCAGAGAAGCCTTCGAAATCCACCACAAAATAACCAAAGCATTAGTCCACGTGCCACAAGACGTTTAGCTGCCTGCAAGCCACAGGCAGGCCGATCAATACACAAGATACCCAGAAACCAAAGATACAGCTGCTAGTCATCCCTACGTAACTTCTGAAAAAGACTGAGTTTATTTTTCACTTTTGCACAAAAAATCTTTAAGTATTAATAACACAGAAGTAATGGAGGTCTCCATGGCATTTATCCACACCTGCCAACAGGAACTTCAGCTGGGCTAACAGCTCTGCGTTTCAGTCCCCAGAAAGACTGAAAAGCTGGACAGCAAGACCTGGAAGCTTCCAGCTAGCAGACCTGGAGAAGCACTGAGCCTTCAGCACACCAGACGGTACGACAGCAAATGTGCCGGCTGTAAACCCAGCCAGCTCCACCCGCGACACTGCCTTCAGCGGTCCACCTGCACGTGTAGGTGGGCAGCCTGTGCGGAAGCTATCATTACAGCACTGAAAGAGCCACCACAAAGATACTGGCTCGTCAGTCCCACGCCCGCACCAACTCTGGGCCAAATTCAGCCCGGTCTTCCTGGAAGTGGGAGAGTGGGGTATGACCAGCACCCCTCAACCAACTCCCTGCCTGCCAGATGCATATTCTGGTAGCAGAGCTCCTCCTTCACAAGCTGGGAAAAGGCTGAGATTCAGAAAGACTGCTTGGAGGAGTCTTTCTTTCCCTTTGTGGGTAAGATGGGCAAGGCTATCTTTTAGGGCGGTACTTCGTGGAGAAAGGAGCGCGGAGGCTCTTGGGCAGCTCAGATTGGGAACAGAGAGTGGGCAGAGTTACTGGCCACAGCCACTGCTGCGGGGCCACAGCATCTCTCAGGATGGGACCATCCAGGAGGGCCTCCCAGAGCCTCTTAAAGCAACTGCCAGAGGAAAAAAAAAAAAAAACAAATGGATGTACCACAACACATCTCTCCTGCGTGACCGCATCTCTGCGGGGAAGAGTTCGACTTCTGCAGGAAAGGAACTCTGTCACTGGCTCAGCAAATCCTCACAAAGCCTGGGTCAGACCTGAGCAGCAATGCGATCCCACTGCTCTGTGTCATGAAACACTCTGAAGGGCATCTCACCTCTCCAGGAGGGCAGAGCAAGGAAACCTGCCAAAACCAACCCCAAGGGAAGAGCTTCATTACTAAAGAAAGACTAAAGCAAGTTTTGTTTGCTCTGTGCTCCAGAAAAGTGTTTGGCAGACAAGACCTGACTGCACAGAGCACAAGCCTGCCTCCTGGCCTTTTTTTGCAGCCTATCTTTAACCTGCAGTCAAGTGTTTTCAGATGGGTTTTCCGTCTCTTGTTCTGACCACCTCCTGGTATTCTTTCTGCCATGTGAAGCCACAAGCTGGCAAGAAAGTAAGCTGCGAGAGCTGGCAAAACATACCCCCTGCAAAGCAGCAAGTTGATCTCTTGCTTGTTTAATCCCAAGGCGATGGTGCAGCTGGGCTTGTCCTCTTTGGACACCTTAAGAAAAATCACATTTTTTTACCTTGAGCTCTGCCATTCTGGTTGGCATATTTTAACTAACCGGAGCTAAGAGTCCATGCTCCTACAATATTTGCCTCTATTTATGTTCAATTTTTGCACATTTTGACAATCACATGTTCACAGCTGGCCTCACAACTTCTAAGAAGTCTTCACAGTCATGACCCTGCTCAATCAGGTTTTTGCACCACAAGAGAAGGAAAAATTAAAACAGCAGGATGTGATTAAAGCAAGAGTCAAAAGGTGGCCCAGAAGGGTAAAGCCTCCTGACTTGCTTTTGTAAATAATTTGATTTCAAGTATTGGGGGAGTGGGTGTGAAAATAAAGACTGTTAAGCATTGATCAAGATTTTACAACTCAAAAGTTCAGAAAAGCAACAGGCCCTGATGAGTTCAGTGACACAACCAGTTCTGTTCCATTTTCACATGTCACCAGTCACAAAATTTAATATTGGTCCCACATACCTCAAGAACCATTCCATGCCAGCTTAGCAGGCCAACTACAATCTTTTGTCCCTACCCTATTTTGATACCATTATTTAAAGAAGCCTTTGAAAAGCACAATCACGGGAGCCTTTACAGGGTTAGAGGGTTAGCAGAGCTTAAAACCTTCACCACCTGCACTCCAGTTTGGAGAGAAGGAACAAGTGTAGAGCCATGGAGCATCTAAAACAGACCTAAACAGATCTAAAACAGAGTTCTGGAGAAGTGATGGAGCTTTTTCCCCATTTAAAAGGACCCTGGAACAGGTAAGGGTTCTTTAGTCCTCTGCCCCAAGCTACATGACAAGTAGGTGTTTCCTCAATTAAAATACTTCATGGATTTTAGTTTCTTCAACCGCTCCACAAGCTAGAAGAGGACTAACCTTCTCCCACTATATCCATTTACGCTCCTCAGGCTGGAGAGTGCCGCGTCCATTCGATGTGTAGCATACACTCTCCATTCATACTGGCAGGCAACGAATATAACCTGAACTAAACACAGAACAGGCTGCACAGCCTTGGCATGCACCCAAACACTCTGCAATTAAAAGCACTGTGTGTGTAGCCCCCGCCCCTGCCCTTGCTAAGGTAATCAAAGCAGTAAATTATCCTTAGGGGCTCTGGCAGATCAGGTTTCAAAGTTGATCATTTCCCCGTACAAGAACACAGACTTAAGCTCAAAACCAAAACAAAACATAAAAAGCATGCACGTTCTCCCCATCCTCCTAGGACTCTAAAGCTACTCTGTGTTCCTTAAAATAAATAAATAACCCCCCCCAAACCACAACAATCCACATTATCTGTGCTTCTCACATCACTTCAGAATGAAAAGGCTATACTGCACTAATTCTACCCAAAATTGCTTCCAGAGTGCTTCGCTAGCTCAGCAAGAGAAGTGTGTTTGCACAGCCTGCCAGAGCTGCTGAGAGGAGACACAGCAAGCAGGGAAAAGAAACGGTTACGCAGCCTGTCCCCAGGCTCCCCTCTGCCTCAGCACCCAAATGCTGACCCCCGCCTCCCAGTGACAGGTAGCAGCTTGCACTGTCAGCTATTTGCTGACTTTTCAAAGAGAAATGTTGCTCTTTTCCCAGTGTCTGGGTGAGATACCCTGCAAGCTATTTCGTTATCTCCTCTCCGTTCCCTCCCTGAAAACCTCCCAGCTTGCGATGGCAACAGAGAGTTTAACCAGAGCAAGGCTGCGGATGCACAGAGCCATCCCGCACTGCCCTGCCATCCACTGCGCCCCGTCTGCGCCCACACACCGGCAGCTGTCTCCCACTCGGGCTGGAAGCTCCTGAGAGCAAGGGCTGTCTTTCGACCTTGCTGTTTGCACAGCACATAGCACAGAGCCCTTCACAGCCGATAGGCTTCAGGTGTTTGAACAGCACAAACAGGAGTTGTGCAATGCCCTGGGGATTTCAAACAGCTGGCCTCTCAGTCTCCACTTCTCATACCAAGTCTGCAAACGGGCAGTGAACATTTATTTGTGCAAACCGTACCAATGTACGAGGAGATCAGAGCTTGCTTCAGCCAGAAAGCATTCCTTGCAGGGAAGGTCCTCGGAAATTCCCTTGCAGAAAGAGTGCCTTGGTAAATCACACAGCGATAATGCCCTGGACCTCAACATTCATCACTGGCATCATCAATTAAGGCTTGTGTTTTAGAGGTGCACAAAACATCCAGCCGTCTCTCCACTACAGAAGATAAGTCTGATTTGGCTTGGAAAAGGAACTTCAACCATTTAAGTGAATCCACTCAGACGAGTTTTTGGACTGGGGAAGAAGCAATCAGGATAAGAGTAAAATTCATTAGGCTTTTCACCTTTGCTGTTTTCAAAAAAAAGTCCTCACAAAGCCGCCCTCTAGCCTGCACTAACAACAGGTCATCTCAGAGACTCCCTGTGCCTGCTTTTTGCTCACCTCCATCTCCTCTTCTCCCACTCTTGGGGCTCACCTGTAGTCATGGGTGAGGGTGACACAAGATTCCTCCTTCCTGAGTCTGGCCAGGAGCGCTCCACCCTCCAGCTGCAGCCTGACTAGCCGTGCATCTTCAAGAACGTTCTTCATCAGCTGCCTGTAATTCCTCAGCAGCACAGCTGCCTCCTGGAGGGATTGCAAGAGTGAGATGAGTGATGACTGCAACTGACAGGCAACGGGGGAACAGGCAAAAACCAGCGCCCAACCCAAAACACACACAAACCGCACCTCACCGTGGCCCACCCTCGGAAGAGGGAAGTTGGTTCCCACCGCTGTTCCTCTCAAGCCTGCCAAGTCCAAAGTGATAAACAGTGCTCGACAATTTCCCCTCCGGGGTAACACTGACACTCGATTCCTATCATTGTCCATACTCCCTTTGCTGGGCACAGAAAGGATAAGCTTTCCAGCCTCATTTTCTACCCCCAGCCAGCTCCTGCTGTTCTTAGAGCCCGGACCTGCCGCCTCCAAGCTGGGGGACAAGACACCCTCAGGGTTTGTGGACACACACAGCTATGCAGGAGGGCTCAGAGAAGCCACTACGATCTCTTCCATTGTTTTACTGCTGGGACACTCAGCACAGAGCTGGCAGCAGCTTCCCACCCTGTCAGGGGTACAGCAGCTTCTCAGGAGTAGGGGATACAACATGTGTGCAACAACACTGTCTCGGTTTTTGTACTTTTCTCCTCTTGCTCACTTCCAAACTTCAGTTCTGGAGGCAGCAAAGTTGGAACTGGAGCACAGCCTCGGCCTCGTGAACACTAACTACAATGTCATCTAATTTTATCCCAGGCCATTCAAGCTAACCTGGTGTGGCACAGCCCGAGGCAGCTGCTCAGGACTGGAGCCACCAAAGCCAGTACCAGCTCCAGAGCTGTGGGGCTGCTAAGAACACACTCCAGTGCTGGAGCAAGCACTCAGCAGCAACAAGCGCAGCTGAGAAGGAGATCTCCTGGAGTGATGCTGAGGGATCAGAGAACCAGCTTCTACACCCTGTGGGGCCTTTATTACTTCATTTGGATTAGCTCCTACTAATCCTGCTGCCCTAACAGCTCCACGGTGACACACGGAATACCCTGTCACTACGGCTTGCAAATTCAAAGCTGCAGCTTTTCTGCAGCTGTCCGGCCTCCAGCTCTCTTCTGTCCCAGGCTCACCTCACAGGAGGTAAGGGACATGCTTACCTCAGCTCTTTCTGGCAATTTTCCAGATTCCACTTTGTGAATGGCTCCCTGGAGAAAGGCACAAGCACCTTGGCATCCTTGTAGCAAATGTTCCAGCTTCTACAAGAAGAAAGGACCAAGGCAGGCATTACTGTCTCAACGCTTACAAGAAAGCTGTCCTTCCAGCTTGCAGAAGGTTAGAAATACAGAAATCAAGAGAGGTTCAAACACATCAACCCAAAGGTTCCACGATACCATTCGGGGAGGCTGCATCAGCAAAGAGAGGCCCCTCACAGGCTTCAGGTGCATCCCTCTATACCAGGGCCTCTGTGTAGACCTCGTAAACGCCCATACTCACGGCTTGTATGGGTCATGATTTACAGAAAAGTCAGTCCACTTATGTCCTACATTCTTCTACTTTTAGCATTCCACTAGGCATTAATTGGGGAGGAACAAAACATAGAACAAGTACTTGGAAGTTCTCTACTTTAAATAATTTCTCTTCCTATTAAAAGTAGTGTAAATTAAAGATTAGGAAACGGAAAAGCTTCCACAATTAAGCACCTTAAACTACTGACAAATCTGGAACCCGTCTTCTCTTCAGGGGAAGGAGGAGGAAGGAAAACAAAGCAAAAACCCCAAACACTTCACAGGGGTTCATAAGAGAGTACTTTTTAGAAAAGTCAGTGATATAAAGCCTAAATACTCTCAGATGACATCCCCTAACCACTGAAATGCTAGTAGGGAGAAAATGCTATTCTAAAACAAGCGTGCTTAAAACAAAGCAAATCAAAAAAAGCAGCTGTTTGTATCTCTGCTGGACTGAACTCCCTCCCCGGAGCGCTGGAACTGCCCCAGCAGTGACAGATTAGCAGACAGGATGCAGGTGAGATCACCGAGACAGGAAATAAATGGTGTTTGCCACACAGCTGCAGGTCCAAAGGGGTTGAGTATATGGGCCACCACCACACACAGCACATCGTACCAACAGGCGACCCACACAGACAGGTTCCTACACTGACTCCCTTTGGTAACATTTTGCATGCTTAGATGTAAGTCACAGACAAGAAGCAGTCTGTCATCGTGCTCCGTCCTTCTTATCCTTCTGCATGGACACAGCACCTCAGCTCTCAAGCGTTTCTCAACTCTGTCCAGAAAACTAACCTACACCCTCTTGCAAGACTTCTCTGCTTCCTCACTGCCAAATAACCCCCAAGCAATCAAATTCAATCCCAGGCACCACGATTAGGCTCCTGTACCTCTTCTGCACCAGCACAGGTTCATACGAGTACTTTTATACGCAAGTTTGAAATATGGGTTCTAAAATAGGTTGGAAAAAATAAGTTAACTTTGGGCACACACTAAGCCTAAGCGCTGCAGCTTGCCACCAGCAGCACAGCGGTGTTACCAGTGACACCTTTTCCTGCTTCCAACGCTGCACGGTGTGCACCCTGGGCAGCGAGATCACAGCCAAAAGACCACTGAGCATTTTGGAAGCAGAGGTGGTGGTTCTGCCATTCCCCCAGGGTGAGCAAGTCAAACGCAACGTGAAGACAGACAATTTGTGTGCAGATTTACAGAGATTTAATCCTGTCTAGGCTCAGCGTGCTAAATCATGTCTCAATACAGCTTTTAAAGATTCAATGAGCACACAATCCACAGGACTTACACTCCCTCCACAGCACAAGTGTACGCAGAGCTGGGTATTCGTGCCGCAGATGCTACTTTTGCAGACTTCTGGCAGTCTGCACACCCCCTGCTGCACGGCCAGCAACACCTGGGGCCCTGCCACGTTCCAGTGTGTGCTGCACTGGTGGCTGCAGCGCCCTTTGCCAGGGCCACCTTCTTTACAAACAGCGCCTGGGGGCTGCAGCTCCAGCCCCTCTACCCCTGAGGCTTAACCTGGCTCAGCTCAAACATTTCCACGGTGTAGTCAGCCTCCCTGCACCTCAGGCTTGCTCTGATCCACGCCTGGGTATGGTTCACTGTAGATCTCTTGATCCATGACTCTTCTGGAGAAAGGTACCAAGGCAAACTCAAAGCAGCCCAACAAAAGGGAGAAGGAACCGACTGCTGGTACTGCCTCCAACTGTTATCTTGGTCCCGAGACTCACTGAACACCACACCAGCATATTTCTTTTCTTTCCTTGCCTCATGGGGCCAGGGCTGAACCTTCTCTGCATTTTTAGTTTAGATGCTTCCTAAAGAGTTCAAATTTGATGACAACTTTGGTAAGTGTATTATATCTAAAGGAAGAAAAATATGTTCCTAGAAGGATCTGAACTGATTATCAAGAACTTCCAAGTTTCACTGCTGCCAGAACTGCACTTTCTACTAAGGGTCTGGGGAACCTGCTCCAAAACGAACAGGATCTAATTATTTCTATTACGTTCAAGTTCTTGATTGTTAGTGCGATGCCAACATGACACTAACACCTTCTCCTGAGGTCAGCACAAGAAGCGTCTGCCCTCAAGCCTCAGAGTAGAACCAAAGAGAAGCCCCTGTCACAACACAACAGCATTGTTTCTTCCTTCCCTTCAAAATAGGGTGAAACCAGAATTAGTGGAGTTCAAGCAGATGAGTTAAAAACTGGAATTTGAGTGCCTGCAGTCATGCCAATAGGTCATGGCGTGCATCCATTTTTTTGGAGACAATATTAATATTCTTTTGATAACAGTGATTCATTTGCATATGCAGCTATTACAGGAACTATTGTCTTTCAATGCTTGTAGGTTCAGCTGCTGACAAGCTCCTCTTGCTTCAGCTCTGTTACCATGCCATTTCTTATCAGACACCAAAGAACACGAGACATCCTACTCACCATGCGGAAGCTTAACCAGTCCCGGTGGCAATAAGGAAAGGTCCCATCCAGTTCCAGAGGCAGCTGGGAGCTGTCTATGTGCTTATGGAGGGATTTCATGGAGGTGAGAACTTCAAACTGCACAGGAACAGAAGAAGTAAAAGAACATTTGTATAAGGGTGTGAGTATTGAACGAGGAGAGGAAGGTTAACAAAAGACAGCATCCTTCATTTCTTTATCTATCTTGCATAGAAACAACGCACACAGTGTATATCTGCAATATAACTACAGTATGAAGAAAAAAAAAATCAATTCAATCTCAGAGCAGCTTGCTGTACAGCTTAGTGGGCGAACCTTGAGGGAATACAGGCCACAACATGCTGTTTCTCCAAGCAGAACATCTGTGATGGAAGTCTGGCAGCAGCCAGCCCTCCTCAGAGCCAGTACCTCCTAGTATAAGCAGAGCAACTCCCTCATATATTCGCACATTGTGCTGCGATTTGCCTTTGTTTGAAGAGTCTGAGAGGTTAAATCAGTCCCCAGCTCCCCCATCTCACATTCTGGGAACAGAGTCTAACAGCAGCCTCTGCCCTACCCTCACCTGTCCACTCCACAGCAGCTCTTTGCTCCAAGTGTTTCCTGGATCTTGACACAGACAACTTGCCTTCTGTGAACGCGCAGGACCTCAGAGCGTTTTTATACTCACTAGAGAAACACACAAGTGCTCCTGCAGGTACATGGAAGCCAGCCCAGACACCCAGAACTCGGGTGCAGACATTTAACCCCCCCGCACACACAGTGAAGTTTCCACCTCCTTACTAAATAGCGATAATGCTTCCAATTCCTCCCGCATGCCCATGTCTTTATTAGCCTTTGCTCTGTTCCCTCCTACACACTTTGGATTTGTTCAACGTGTTTAACGGATTCTGTAGCTCTCCCTGCATGCACACGCCTGCAGCCCCTTTCTCACTCCAAATGCTTCCACACGGAGGCAAAGAGGAGACGGACCAACAACATTTGTGATTCTTCAGCCTTTCACGGCAGCACGCCACACACAGCAAAAGGGATGCTCTTTGCAAAGTCTGCATCCACAGGAGCCAAAAAGGGTACTGGAACGCTCTAAAGTCCATGGGGTTTCAGCAGGCACAGAATTTCAGTCTGCTCTTGTAGCTTGTAACAGTCTCAGAGCAGAGAGAGATGCCTAGGATGCAGTCTGATACTCGAGTCACTCACCAGAGTGGCCGAGAGCCTACGTTTCTCACACAGCTACGAAATACCAAGGCAGCTTTACTGCTGGTGGGGGTGTTCAGTGATGTTGTGATGATTCTCCCTCTCCCATTAGCACCTCCTGTGAGTCTTCCCAGACATTTCAGCTGCAAAGGGAACCTCACACACGTACACATCTCCTCCTCCCCCTCTCGCAGAAGTCTTAGCCACTGACAGCAGCAGCTATGAGGAGAGGAAACATGAGATGGGCAAAATCCAGGAAGGCAACCAAGTACCCTCAAAGGATGGAGTTGAGGATTTAGCCTAATGTGATCCCCTCCTGACCAAGGATGACCCCCCTTGTTAACAGGAGAACATGAAAAACATCTCTATTCCTGTTGCCTGTGCAGGGCTCTTCCACACAGCTATCCACGTTCCAAACAAACCCCGTGTCCTGGGGGCCCCAGCAGACTGACATAATTATGGCGCAAATGTCACCGACGGTCCTGGCAATAAACACAGCATGACAAAGATACCTTCAGCTCACATAAACTTTACAACCCTATAAATACCACACCTGTAGGGGACCACAACCATAAAATACAGAGAACAACTACAGAGATTTCGTGAGAGAATAAATCCGCAGACAGAGAACTTGCTGTTCGGAAAGTTAAACAGAAGGTATCAAGAGCTCCCCAGCAACCCCTGGATGAACGGTTCCATTACCTGTCCTGCCGGTGGCTTCTCCATCCGAAAAGTCAGATCTCTTTCCACCAGCAGCAGTACTCCATGGATACAGTGAGGATCCATGTCCTACAACAGAACAGAGTGCAAATCCATTACCTGTCTGCCCGGGATGCTAGGAGAATGTACCATACCAGGTTTGCACAAAAGATCGCAATTTATCCTTCAAAGGTATTCGCAAAGCCTGGAAGACAGTCACCAGGTGTAGGGACGGCCATTCCACAGAGCACAAGGCTTTGTCCTTAAGGTAGGTTGCTTCAGATCAACCAGTCCTGCAGTATTTAAGGAAGCAATGAAAGAGGTCAGGTCTTGGTTGTATTAAAAAGAAAAGAAAACCAAACTCTGCACAGGGAAATGTGTCAGGAGGAAAAAATAGAACTATATTCAATGTCCAAGTTTTTTCTTGATAACTTTCGTGGTCACTTCTCCTAACTGAAAGGAAGTGGGTTTTTTTTCCCCACACAGTGCCAAAAACATTGTCTTGTCTTCACCTATTGCCAGCTCACAATCAAGGACCTGTATCCTGTTGCTACTGTTAAACCAACAGAAATTCCACAGACGAGGGACATCTGGCAGCTGCAGTTCAGCCTCTGTGATCCAGGAGCAGCTCACCAATTATAGAAGCAGTCTACAGGGAAGTGAGAAACCGGCACAGAGAGCGACCGCAGGAAGAGGGAAATGCAGCAGAAAGATCCAGACCGTGAAGACAGGGATCTGGATAGCAAGGAGAAGAGCCATTCGAGCTGTCATTCCACATGGTTAAATAAGAGCCATCCCACCTAGATGTCTCCTAGATGCTCTTTGTCTCTGCAAAGATCTTGGAAACCATCAATCAACAAATCTGGTATTGCTGAAGCTGCAAAAAACCTGCCACACGGCAGGCTGTGACAGCAAGGGGACCCTGTTGAAGTAAATGGCTCCAGCAGTGTCTAAGGTTAAATATCCGACATGAGCAGCAGAGCCAGAGCACAGAGCCAAGTGCACCAGCCCAGACCGAGCCACCTCACCCCACCCGGGGCCCAGTACAGCAATTAAGAAGCAATGCCAACAAAAGGGGACCCAATTCTGCAAGTGAAAGCAGCAGCAGAGATTCTAGAGCAGAAGAAAAGACCTTTCTCTCATCTAGTACTAAAACAGGATCCTTTTGAACAGGCGGGAAAAAAAACCCAGCTGAAATACCTCCCAAAACAGTGAGAGGTTTCTCAGCCTTCTCAAATCCCTTCCTCCAAAGCAAGTTACTCACACTTTCACTGTCATTTGAACAGTGATCACAAGGCCAAAAAGAATTTATTGCATAATTAAGCTGTATTAGGTAAATCCTGAAGCTCATCTGAAGAGAGGATGGGGAGGTATTCCAGATTTATCAGCAGCTCTGAATTTGTCTGCCAGGAAGCACTGAAGGATGAAGACTAGCCACCGTTTCAAAACAGATTACAGTACTAAATAAATGTATTCTTTCACAATCCCTCTTCCACTCCAACAGTCATGAGATGTGCAATCTGAGTGAGGGACAAAGGCAGTGATGGTGTAACACACGGTTACAACAACAGCCAAAAGACTCGCTTGGTTGTTTGTCACTGCTGAAAACAGAGACTGAAAAATCATTCACAAATGAAGCTGTCAAAGGAGAAGTTCACGGTTTTCCTGTCAGAGAAGAAGTAATATTTCCAAAGAAATAAAGCACCTTTCACCAGATATATATATATATATTTTTTTTTAAGCAGCTGAAGAGAAGTCAGTCTCATCCAGCACTGATGGAGCAATCCAAATGGACTACAACAGTTCACAGGAACGCCTCAGGAGACAGGCAGAGCTGGAAACAGCAGGATGCTACTTGAGGAAGCTTTCCTGCAGCTTTCTGCACGATCTCTTACCACCTTTGCTAACAAAACCAGCTACCTGGAAGCAAAGAAACAGAGTTCCACATCTGTCAGTGAACCTCCCAAAACAGGCACAAAGCAAACAGCGTATAGCAGAGGTGCATCAACAGGAGCTCAGAAATAAATACCCATCCTTTTATTATTATTCTTTAAAAAGAGAAATAGATACTTTCGTCCATTTTTCTCAAACCCAAATGGAAGCCCAGACTTACATCGCTGGCACAGTTTGGAGCACAGGCTGCCAGGAATGCCAGTGCAGATGGGACAGTCCCCAAATACCACGTTCAATCTCAAAGCGACCACTTCTAACAGCAGTAGGAGGTCCCTGTTCTTTATCGTCAGACCAAGGTCCTCCGTACCTCTGCAGGGCAGGTAAATACACCCCTTGAGCAGAAAGGTTTGCACTGAAGTTTCCTCCTTTGAACTGCTACTGTATCACCATCTCCCAAAACAAACTCTTCCCAATCCAACACACAGGCAGCAGATTACAGGATTACACATTCACACCAGTATGCAAAATTCAAAAGAATCTCACTCCCTGAAGACTCAGGCAGAGGGAAATCCCACGGATATCTGTTCACTGTGCCCATGCCCTGCCTGCTCACTGACCAAGGGATCGGCCCAGCACTACTGAGCAGCAAAGCTCCTTGGAACAGGCCTTGCAGCACAGAGCTTACTAGCGACAACCTGGGACCAAACACCACAGCAGCATTCATCTCCGCAAAAATCCATGCTCCAAAGCATCATTATGCAGCTTGCCACAGGAACAAGCCTGATCTATTCTTGCAGCACGTACGCACCGCTCATTTCCCTTCACCTCCGTACGGAGCTGCCAGAGTTCCTCCATGCTCCTTCCGCAGTCAGCACTGCTGCAGCACCTCATTCTGCCTCTGCTCCCAGTGCTGGCTGGGACAGAAGGATTCCAGCAGCGCCCAGCCACCCACATTCTAATAAGGAAGGGGGAAGAAAGTCTTGCAGAACACAGCTCCCCCCACTCTGAAGGCAGATGAGATGAGGGTGGCTCTAGACAGCACAACTGACGCTGTCCCCCAGTGCTGTAGGGAAAACTACCTGCAAGCACCAAAATCTGTCTATAAGCACTTAAAAAGTCTGTTCATGCATTTATTCCAGAAAGGTGGAAGCGTGGAGTCAAGTATTTCCTCCAACTGACAGGTCTTGACCCAGAAACCTGCGGGATCAGTGTCTTCCCTCCCCAGGAGGTTCTCCACAGTTAACAGATGTGAGTGCTGCAGCAGGAAGGGACTGTGTGGTAGGTCATTGGACCTGGGCTTATCCACCGTGAAGCAGTGCTCCTCACTGCTCAAGAGGAAAATGTCCCTTAAAAACTGAACAAGAAACGCTGGATCTCAGCATTTAACAGATTCCACTCACGGGGCTATAGCAGGCTTCACAGAGCCATGTAAATGCCATCCTGTTGAAGTGAGAGCAGAACAGCAGAGAAATGAGCTCCAGAGACAGACTGCCAGAGATAAGAGATACTGGGAGATGCTCAGGATTTCAGAAAGGAGCCCAAGGAGGTGATCTGTTTTGTGACCTTACAGCTACAACATACAGTCTGTGCTTCCGTATCCACTGGCCAGTGAACCTTGCTGGACTCTAGAAAGCCTAGCTAGCGACACTGTAGTTACATTCAGTTTTCTGTATTTGTCTCTCCTCGTTTCAGAGCAGATGAGAGTATTGCCCTGGGATCACAGAGGTAAACGCCAAGGATCTCCAAAAGGCTCCAAGGAGCCAGGGATTATCCCTGTGCCATAACCAGATGATGAGCAAACTGAAAGGGTCTGCAGGATAGTCAGGGGAAGGACCAAAAATCCCCAAGCACAGTCATCGGTCAGGGTCAGTCACTGTTACCTGGAGCACACACTCAGCTCCAGCAATCTGTCTTGCAGCATGTTGATTCCTGTTAACTAACTGCTGCACCACCCTGATAACGAGGTGCTCAGAGCCAAATAGCCATCACAGCAGGATAGCACAGAGGCACTGCAAAAAGCCTTCCTCCCTCCCTTATTCCAGAGGATAAGAAACTGAAGGTTAGAATACTTTATTCCTGCCATGCCCGTGTGATACTCGGGACCCAAAACGCACATTAATCCCTGTTAACTCTCAACGTGTTGCCAATTTCCAAATCATCCCACCAACACATGACCATGCAACTTACATGGGCAACGAAATGCTCAAAAGCTTTAGCAAGCCCACTGCCCTATGGGCACAGCATAAAAGAGAAGATACTTCCTTTTACCTCTGCAGAACTGAGCAGGGCACCAGATTACTCCCTCACCACAGGGAATGAGCACACCGATAGAGCTCCAGCTCCACCCAGCCCAGGAAGCAGGACAGACCTCTGACTCAGCCCCAGCTCTCAGATGTGGCACTGAAGCACATAAACCACAGAGACACCAGCCTCATTAAAACATTGCCCTGTTCCAGTTTGCAGAGTTTGAGTCCTGAGAGACCTAAACTCTGATTTAAAAGGAACACCTGCTTAAACAAGATTAGTCATAGCTACAACCCAGCGTCCCCTTGGGTTTCTAACAGCAGCAGACAGAAGCTCTGTGGGAATGGGGGCAACACAACCCACTTGCTTTCCAAGTGACTGATATGAAAGCCTTTGACCTGGAGCAATATAGAGTTACAGCGTGTCCGATTCCTATCGTTCACCGACAGCCACATCAACAGCTGCATGTGCTCTTCCACCCAGCATGGCAGTGTCCTTCGCTTCCCTCCGCAGCAGGCAGAGGCCTCTCTTCTTCCTTTCTCTGCGGAGGGCAAGAATCCCTGCGTGTTTCACACAGCCCCTCAGTGCAGGGGACAACATCTCCAAGCACGGTAATTCATGACAGCATTTAGACTTGGGTATGGGCTGTTCTCAGCACAAAGAGGGAAGCAAATTTGGAAGGGTGAGGGGGGCCATTCTCCCCTAACTCAGACTTGCTTAGGCTTTTTGCTTTGTCTGCAGTCTGGCAAGTCCAGGTCCATCATCCTAAAACAGGGCTGGGTGCACAGCTCCACCTCCCAAAGCCAACTGAAAGCCAGGTAGCAGATGGAGATATAAGCAGCAGATGGAGATGTAACACGCATCCAAGACGGCAAGCCAAGCAGTGTTCCTTTGCCTGAGCTCAAGTCTCACCTGCAATATGCTGAATGCTTTGAAGAGAGCAGGAACTGGTGAACAGCGACGAGCATCCACAAGAACAGTCAGACCCAGAGCCTGACATTCTGGTCTGCAAGGACAAAGAAAAAGAGGTCACATTTGTTACCAATCAAAATCAACAAGACTATGGAAACAGAACCCACAGCCATGACAGGATGAAACAACCAGTACACTATGGCTCTGTAAGGATAGAGAACTAACTGGCTACCTTCTCCTAATCAAAATATATACACAGAAACCACCACCTGAATGGCTCAGGTTTCACCTTTGCAATTTCCACCTGAACTTCCCATTTCTCCAGTTGGCAAAGGTGCAGATACCCACTCTGCATAATCCACACAGTCCTACCCAACTGCATTCAGGGACGAGCTTGGCCTTAGCCATGCTGCTTCTCAAGAGCAGCCATTCTGGATCAGACCCAAAGCCTGTCCTGCCCAGAATCAGATTTGAAGGGACAAGCAGAAGAAACAAAGCATGGGTAGCAGAAGCTTTCTCATGGGTTTCTACTCCCTCTATCAATGGTTTACAGGCTTCAGAAATCACTGACAGAGCTTTACCTCTTATTAGTTTTGTAATCTAAAAGTGAAACAAAGTCTCAGTAGAGCCCGAGATGAGATGGAAGGGGAAGAGTCTGTCATAGTGAAAGGAAGAGTAGCTGCAGCAAACTCTGGCCTGCAGACTCCAAAAACAATTGTCAGGCAGCCATCAAAGCAGATTTTCTCAGTCCATGAAGAGCCTTCCTCCCTCTCAGCTTGGAGGCCTGGCCCTGAAACATCACGTCACAACACTATCCCAGAATTGCTGCATGACTGCCCCATCATAGCTCCCAAATCCCATTTTCTGAGCTAATGGAGGATAGTGAGAATGGCTTGGATTCATGGCAACACATGAAGACATTCACTACATACCTAATTCTATCTCGCCACGTGCCCAAGGCACATATAGAACAGCCAAAACGCTTCCTGAACCCAAGCCAGTTCACCCTAGCAGGAGATCCCCACCTGTACAGTTTCAGGAGCGTCTGGAGCAGGTTCCTAGGCCAATAAAGAAAACCTGTTCCACTCACCACCCCAGCTTCCACACCCCCAAAAGGCACAGCGGACACGGCAGCGCTGTCCGCCCTGTCAGCCCAGGAGCGTCACAAACCTTGGGATGCTATGCAAGTACAGAAGGAGGCGTACGAGCTCAGTGGTGTTGCAGTGGGGGTTTAACCAGGCTGTGTTCCTTGTTGTTATTATGGCCACTGCACGTCCCGATTTATCTCTGGTACCTGTAAAAAGAGGGGGAGGGAAGTCACACAAGGAAGTCAACAGAGCCTGGTTCTAGGTGAGTATGCCTCATTTTCCCCTCCTACCACCCCATCACCTTCCTGGAAATGCTCCACAGAACTAGATATCGGGTATGTTGCAGAGTGTGGTAGGCTATAAACACACTTCCAAAGTACACAAATACTGTCCAAGAGCCAAGTAGCTGAGCTCTGCTTGTCTTTCTCTCATGGTAGTGTTAAATTCGGACTGCTCTCTTCTACCAAACACACATTCTTCATAAAATACACTGAAGTTGGCTAATAATAACCCAACCTTTTGAGAAAAGTAAGAATCTCAAACTGAAGATAAATAATTTCACCTCCACTTCAGTTACAATATTCACATTGCCATCAGAGAAGACAGCGCAGACGGGTTTGCAGAACACACGCTACGCAGCGAGACTGGGCACGCACGCTGCAGGCCGAGCCTAGGACGTCACCAGACATCTCCTGGGAGCAAAGCCCTGGAGCAGGAGCCTGGAGCTCTTCCTCAGGGGCTGCAGAGCGGACAGCCCAGGAGCACACCCCGGCCTGCCTGCAGCTCTGCCGAGAGCAGAGTCGGTGCCAGGCTTTCATTAGATCCAGAGCTTGCTCAGTGCCTAGGGAATAGATAAGGCATAGTATGGGCAACACAGCTGAGCTGTGATATGTTGAGGAAGGAGAAACCCCTCTGCCTTGCTGAGCCATGACAACAGTTCTCTGCCCTCTGCTTTTCAAAAGCCCAAAGACACAGCTTGTCACAGGAACCGAGCCTGCTCTGTGAGCTCCCCGAACTACACGATAATCTGGCTTTTGGACTTTAGCCACAATGTGCATTGAGAACTCTGAAGAGAAGGACATAAAAGTGACATTTCTGGAATTACATCCAGCCTCCTCTCCAGGGGCAAAGAAGAGGCAAAGAGCAGGTGGACACACCGCTTCAGCGACCCAGAGCCGCCTCTGCCACGTGCCTGTGGAGCGAGCCTGCTCAAGGAACCGGGGCTCTGCGCCGGCGCACGTCACCAGGAGGGCCTGGAGAACATTGAGGACTACAAGAACAGGAGCCGTTTCCTTGTATGAAAGAGGGCAGGGGGAAAATCTGAAGCACAAGACAAGAGCAGAGGCTTAGAGAAAGCTGTGTCCTGTCTCTCCTGAACTTTATTGCTACCACGGGAGATATTGTCCTGGGACCACCTCTCTCCCCATTCAAGGGACAAGCATGTGAGTTGACAGGTAAAACAGATACAGACAGCCAGCCCCAAGCACAGAAAACTGGCCTGGTGTGCTCTCAACCTCTCACTAGAGCATGACTTCAGTAAGGGCCACAGACGCAGATGGGCATCACTTAGAAGCAGGGCTTTCTCCATCTCATGTGACATGGGCCTTCTCCAGCTAACAGCAGGGACAAAATCTGCCATTGTGTGTGTGATTCAAGAAGAGTTTTATTACTCCTGAAATACAGTATTCTGGACACTATATAATCAAAGAGCTGGAGAGAAATTTGAAGAAGTCAATTAATATACCTTGTTTCACAAGCTAAGGGGGTCATCAGAAAATAGAGAAAAAAAAAAATGAAGCACTCAATTACAGGAAAAATGGCTCAGTAACCAGGCTCAGTAAAAACTTTCTTTCTGTGAGGCAACATCTTTTCATCAGGGCGAGTGGGCACCACCAGAACTCGACTAAACTTTGAAATTCCATATGGGAGCCTGGAAATTGCCTGAGCAGGTCAGGCATTTATCATTCATCCATCATTT
>VZTO01018154.1:162993-203930 GCA_013400615.1 Syrrhaptes paradoxus | reverse complement strand
GAGGGGCTGGAGCAGGTCCAGAGAAGGGCAACGGAGCTGGGGAAGGGTCTGGAGCACAGGGCTGACGAGGAGCGGCTGAGGGAGCTGGGGGGGTTCAGTCTGGAGAAGAGGAGGCTGAGAGGAGACCTCATCACTCTCTACAGCTGCTGAAAGGAGGGGGCAGGGAGGGGGGTGCTGGGCTCTGCTCTAAAGGAACAAGTGATGGGACAAGAGGAAATGGCATCAAGTTGCGCCAGGGGAAGTTTAAGCTGGATATGAGGAAAAATTTCTTCACTGAAAGAGTGCTCAGGAATTGGAACAGGCTGCCCAGGGAAGTGGTGGAGTCACCATCCCTGGAGGGGGTCAAGAAACGTGTGGATGTTGCACTTAGGGACATGGTTTAGTGAGTTAGGTGGTGTTGGGTTGATGATCCCTGAGGTCTTTTCCAACCTTAATGATTCTATGAAAAAGCAACCACAGCCACCAGGGTCTCCAACAGAGGCATAACCAACTGATTCAAGAGCAGAATGCAGGAATGAAACTCCCCTGAAAGGAAAATTTTTTCCTAACTCCATCAGCTACTAGTTTATTAATTAGCTCTTATTCGTTATAAAAGTTCCTTCCTAATGTAGTTATTATATTATTACCAATGTCTAATATAAAGCATTTAGCTGAGTGCTGGTGCATGCCCTCAGGTGTCAGGATTGCCCACTGACACCCAAAAGGAGACACACGAGAGTAGAAATCTCAGTCAAATCCCATATTCTAATGCACCTGTACATTACGCATTTGTACATTATGACAGGAATCTGTCACAAAGGAATCAGCTAGAGCATTAGATCAGATAGTCCTGCTCCTGCAACAGCACGGACTACGAGCTTCCCTTAAACACCCCCCTTCTTGAACCCTGTAATTATTTGGCTGTGATACACAGCATAAAAATGTCCAACCTGATCAGAAGATCAAAAATTAAAAATCCTCCTTTCGAATCTGTTCTAACAATTTACCTCCCAATGCAAATTTACGTGTCTGAATGTACCATAACTCTGCCCTGCACTTGGTTTCTAATTTCACCTTTTTCTAGAAGACTGCAAAAGTCTTATTTCCCTTTCCTCCTTCCCTGCACAAAGGTGTTTTCGCCTCATTCTCAATTATCTTGCAAGACTAACAACCTTTCAAGTCTCTGCCATAAGACATTCAAGTCAGTTACAAGAAAGGGCTGTCACCCTTCTCTGCACTACCTCCAATATTCGCCACTTCCTTTTATAAAAAAGGCATCACAGCAGCTCAAACTATCCCAGAGTCATCACCAACAAGTACACAGAGGTGAAATCACCTTCTTAATCTGCTAGTCATCCCTTCTCCTTTACACATCTGAGGTCCTGCAGTTCCAGCTCTGAGAGGGAAATCACTGTGCTGCATTTCTGCTCTCCTTCCCAACTGCTTCACACTGCGCAGGTCTTCCTGACCCTTCTCTGCTCTCTGGCCAACTTTCAACTCATACACGGCTCCTGAGCCGATCGAACGCCGCCATCTTCCTGCCCCACGCTAGACAAGCCTCTCACTGGCTGTGGAAGGAAGCAAGCCCGCAGGGGCTGCTTACGCAGATGCTGCCAAACGGCTGTTTCGCACTGGAGAGGTAAATCTCACTTCCTTCGCTTTACTCCACACGTGGTGTAAACCACCTCTGGGCCTCTGCGTGGGCCCTGCACACCAAGCAGTCCTGGCTGCTCTGTCCAATGGCCTCAGCTTTGTTTACCACTCTGCCAATATTTGTCCCATCCAGACATTTTATCTGCAGCAATTTGATACTTGCTGCCATATCAGATGCAAACACTGAATAATGTTTGACCTGCAACTAATCTTGGCAGAACAATTCTGGGAAGTCCTCTCTTGATAGTTTTGTCATCTGCTATTTAGCTACGGTGTCGTTCATCCCACACATTGCTTGTCCACACTTCATCAGGATATTCTTTTCAACACTAGGTGTCATGAAATCAAGTGTTTTCTAAAAATCTATTATATCTAGGCAGCTACATTTTATCAACCAAACTTTTAATTACCAAGAATAAAACTGTTTTTAGAAGAGCACTGTCAAACAGCATCTTCTACGCTCCTATCCTTTAATTATCTACCAAGTGAATCAAGTTCCTATTGTTTCAACCAGGTCTGATGTCAGGCCCACCAGCCCATCATTAGCTGCATCCTCACTCTTCTTTTCCAACTACCAGTGTGAGCCCAGAGATTTGGCATTTCTGACTCACACATGCTTGGTTAACACGTTGAGACTCCTAAGAGCAAATTAGCATGACTCTCGTGAGAGGGAAGTTCTACTTCCCACCCTTCCCATCCAGAAGCTTTAGAAGATTCAACTGTTGCTTCTGGAGAGGTATAGGGTGAAAGGAATGGAACTGGCACCAGTCCACAGCAGTGCAACCAGAGGCTTCATCTCCCCTGCCCTCCCTGCAAACCACGCTTCCCAGCCACATCTGGCTCAGCTACTCACCAGGCAGGCAGGCAACACCGCTCCTGAGCACTTCAGGGTTCACATCCTTGACTATGGTCGGCGCAGACCGACCACCCCAGGCACTCCCAGCAGCTGGGGATGTCGGGGGAGTAATAGCTGGTGAGTTTTCCTCCAGGGTGCTGTCTTTACTCACTGGTTTCAACACATCTGTGCCAGTTGCTTCTTTTCTCGTCTCTGCCCCTTCTGCCACCAACCCTGAAAGACAAGCAGCAGTTAGAAGCTCGAGCAGAGCTCCACCCAAAAGGCTGCAGGTAGGTACCAGACTGGGGAGGAACGTGCCCCCAGCCCCAGCACTCTGCAGCTCCTCCAGTTGCACCAGTAACATGCATGTTCCAAAAGTGGTTAAAACATGAATACTACTGTAATTCTAAAACAATAAACTGATTTAATGTAAAGTTTGCAAGTTACAAAAACTCAATTCAGATCAGGATTACTGCAGTCAGGGTAATTTTTAAAGGTAACATATCAAGCAGTACATGTCTGCTCCCAGCCTGCAAGTCTGGCGTGGTAGAAGTCCCTGGCTAACCTCCAACAGCTTGAGCATGCTGAAGTGATAAACCAGCTTCTGACAAGGAAAGCTGCTCCATCAGAGCAGAATTACTCCCCCAACAGCACTCTCAGGTTAGGTCCTGAAAATATGAAGTCAACTCAAGGCTCACAAATCAGCTGGAAATTAGCCAAAGAGACCTCGTTCTACTCGACCAGATTTTTTTAATTAACAGTTAATGTGAAAGTCAGAAACCTATTTTAAAACCCTGAAGAACAGGATGATTATACCAATCAGCTCTGCCTGAGAACTGGAGGAAATGCTTCCTTTGCCTGACACTTCAGCTCTAAGGTACAAGTTATCAGAATCAATTAATTCTAAAATTAAGTAACTTAGCTCCTACGTGGAAACTAATGCTAGTTTTATCGAGTTTCCATTTACATGTAAAAGTACCTGGAGAGAAGGGGAAAAAAAAACAATCTAGCTACTGTGTTAGAAGTATTAGTCCCCATTTCCCAACATTACAAGAATCAGAGGCCAACAATCCATCTAAAGTACACAGCTAGGCTATCCCGCCATTTGGCAGAAAGACATATGAGAAAAGGCTATACTTCGCTGCAAATCCTGATACTTCAATATCTACCAACAAAAAAAAAAATCAACCTCTCTTTAGCCAAATAAGAGAGCAGAGTATTTATTTGCTTGCTATGAAGTCAGACATTTTAATTGCTATTTAAAATTGACTTCAACCATCCTACCTTCCTGCTGCATCAACAATGCTGACACTTGACTCAGTTTATTTACTAACAGATTCCAATACTTCATTAAAGAGTAGGACCAGGAACAAAGCAGTCCTTGAAGTGGCTTTCAATACAAGTTTTAGCAGTGAAGGAGATTTACAGGTTGAGGCTCAGCCCAAAATTGCTAAAGTGGGTGAGAGAAGTGCCCTGAGCAGCATGGCTCACTGCGCAAAATTATTCGACAGCATGGGGAAACTCGGAGGGGCTCCAGGGTTCTGCACCATGACAGAGAAACTGTTCTTTGGTAACACCCCTCTCGAGGGACCATCCCTGGGACCCAGCCGGGCATCTGCTGCTTTTGACCACGTAAGCTGGTGCAATGGCTGCAGGGCTTTGCACAGTCCTGGGACACATCAGAGCTCAGCTCTGTTCCTAGGACTAACTCAGCCTCCCCTTCCCAGCGATGCAGGAGGTGTTCGCTTTGCACCACGCTGCTGGCTCTTCCTGCAGCAGCACTGCAGAGGGGCACAGATCTCCCACAGATGGGGTTTGTTGGAGATCACCAAGCCGTGTAAGTCAGGCCCCAATGGTTTCGCACTAAAGAGTGACAGACTTTCTAGGAGATCTTCTCAAGGAGCTGCAAGGCCTGGCAATAAGCAGAACCACACAGTTTTCAGTAAAGGAATCTGCATTAAATGAAGAAAGCCTGCAAAGAGGACAAAAAGGCAGGATTTAAGATGACAAAAAAGGAAACACAGCTATATTGTGCCACACTAAGGCAAGTGGAAGACATAAATGTACATGGCAGCCCTGCCTTGGATATCTCTCAAGAACGAAGCAGCAGCTCCCAAAAGCTAGAAGAGAGAAGCATTTTGCTCAGCCCACCAGACACTACTGGTGCTGGAGCCTTTGGGCCCCAAGGAAACCTGCTTGGAGCTGCACAGCCTCCAGACTACGCACATCTTGCTGAAACAAACCTCTTCGCTAGGCTTCTTGGGCTCTGTTCAGAACTGCAGACCCCACCTCTCTCCAAACAGGCCCAAGCACACTGTTTGTTATTTGCAATCTGGGGTGGAGGCACTTACTGAAGCGGAAATTGCAGAATGCGGAGGATTACATCAAAAAGCAAATTGAGAACCGGGACATCTGAATTTGCGTGTTTGCAGGTTCCACCTTTCCCGGAGGACAAGGAAGTGGTAGGAGAGGATTTACTTGTGTGCATTTCAAAGAGACATTAGCATTTTTCCTGCAAACTGCCCCAGCACCAGTATCATCTATGCTAACATCACATTGCAACAGGGAGCTGAAACGGAACGCCCTAACAGGTGCTGCTGAATATGCCCCAGTGTGGTTTTTCAGCCAATTTCTTGAATATCAAGATATTTTCCACCCTCAAAATATAAGAATTCTTTCCAGATCTGCAAAGTTTCAAAATTCACTTTCGCTTAAAGTTAGTCATTAAGGAAAAACAGCAGGCACATGTGAATGGAACCAGTGTAAATTTTAAGCCACCAGCTCAAAACAGGTCACATTTGACTCAAAATCTTTCTAAGTTAGATCATATTTTTGCAGAAAATAAGCTCAACTTGTGACTGGGAGGAAGGGGAAACAGTTAAGGGACAAGGAAAAATCTGGAGACAGGGCAAACTAGGATGCCCCAGTTCCAAATGTGTCTTTTGACATAATCTACAACATCTGCTGTAACAAGCTCCTCCACCTCACACAGAGCAAATCCTGCATCTGCCCGCTGCTACTGAGGTGTGAACTGCAGATCCTAATTGGCCCAGTAAAGCTTAAGCTTTGTTGTTATTTATAGTTTAGGCAAAATACCCCAGTTTCCAACCACAGTAGCCTTTCAAGTGACCCCAAGAAGACACAGTTACAGAGGGTTTAACTCGCCTACAGACTGGCTGGAAAAGTCCATTTGAAAGACTGAGCATAGGACGTTTGCCTCGCTTTGTAATTTTATCTCAGAATTATCATTATTGTATCTCTGAGGGTTTAATGGGGCTAGATAAGGGGACGGCTTGTTTGGATCTCAAAGCAATCAAGTGTAATTGAATGGATTAAGCTTATTATAGCTCTAGCTATAGTGTTTAAGAAACACTCCGGGCATTAACAGATCTTTGAGCTGCCCTGTGCCTTCAAGAGTTTAGTTCCTTGGTTTGGGAGGGTTCGGGTGATTTAGGTTGTTTCTTATGCTTTACAAACTCTGAGATAAGAGTGTTTGGTTTTTTGGGGTTTTTTTGTTTGGTTGGTTTGTTTGTTTGGTTTTTGGTTTTTTTAACTGCAATGCCAAAGTTTAACAACATAACCGGGCCATAAATGTGTCACTTATTTTCAGCCAGATCCCGAGAAAAACTTAAATTGTCTTTCATTAAAAACAAACTGCAGGTATACCCCAGAGGGGTCCATCGCTGCTGAAATCCACAACAGCAGCCAAGACTTGTCCTGTGGAGCAGCAAGAACATCACACTTATTATCTCATACATAAGCTGGACCTGGCTAATTTTAGACAGAAGAGATGGGAACACCAAACAAGCAGCCACTGGAGTCATGAGGAAAGCACACACCCAGCACCCAGTGCAGCCTAGGTTTTCTGAAGTCCAGTCCTATGCAAACATGAAGTTGAGACAGGTTCAGCTTGGTGAGGGGAACGCATACCCACCTCATGGTTATTTACAGGCATTTACCCCCCAAGAGCTATGGACAGGCAGAAGATGACCTCTTTTTTGGCCACTTGAGAAAGCAGCTGTGTTTGCAGCCAAACGGAGCAGTGCTGCAGCAGTGCTGGAAGCTCTTACCCACACAATTTAGGACCAGTGCCAGCATCACACTGTTAGCCTGTCCCAAGATGACCAGCTCTCGATCTGTTCCTCCACATGGTCAGACATGCTCTAGCAACGTGGGTCTGCACCTCCAATCCTTTCAAGAGTCCTCACTCTAAAATTTCAAACCAGGCAATTTTCCTAGCCAGGGGTCTCAGGGAATGAGAGCTGTTGAACTGGAATGGCATGTTTCACCCGCCCCCGCCACACACACGCTTCTTGATCTACATATCTAGCTACAGCTTTCCAGAGTCAGCAGAGCTAGGCAAAGCGTCCATGTGGTTACACACTGCCTGCCTACAGCCGGGTGCAAGAGGCAGAGAGCCCTGGACTGCCTGGGCAGTCCCTTCTGAAGGAGAGCAGCTCCAGCACAGAAACCCTGGCACCACCAAGTCTAGGCAATTCCTGCTTCAACAAATGGTTTGAGCTGAAGTTAGATGCTTAGTTTCTCTGTGCTCTCCCACTCAAGGTAAACTGCTCCTACTAGAAATACAACTAAGCTGAAAAGAGCATGTGTGAGAGAAAGGGAGGGAAGAGGGGGGGAATCCCTCAACGCTGCAGTTTGCTTCTTAAATCAGTTACCAGCACACACACTGGTTGATCTTCAGGTCATGTTACACAGCTAGTATTTTATTGTGGCAGCCAGTGCTGCTTCCTCTTGCCACAACTATTTTTCTAAAGCCAATTTTGAACTATGAGAGACTTGTACAGTTAGACATTCTCTTCTCATGCATTCCTATTGTGTGCATCCATAATGTGCACATCGGGTAGAGGTCACCAGCAATCACATTAACTGAAATTAAAAGTCTCTTACACTGAAACTTCGTTCGGTACTGATGTAAATTTGCAAAGAACCGTTAAACACAATACCTACAATAAACCCACCTGTGAAGAGAAAACTAATTTCGAGCCACAAAAATGACAAATCACTTTCTTGTAGTTTGTGCTTTTACCCCCAAACCTCCCAGCAGACATACTTGTCAGCAGTAGAGGACTTTGCTTTCAATCCGTTTACCAAACAGACAAACACAAACATCCAATTGTTGTACCTTTAGGAGATGTAGCCCCAGAAGCTGCTGCTTGGGGGGAGTGCAGAGTGGTGGGCTCTGTATGCCCCTCTGAGGACAGTGGTCCAACCTCCAGTTCCTCTTCAATGGATTCCAGTGTTTTCAAGGCTAGAGACTTTGACTTTTCCCCATGAGAAAAACTTCCCTGGTTCTCCTCCCCTCCCAGCAAGTCCTGTACTGCAGCACGCTCTAGGTTCAGCACGGAGTTCTCTTCACTTTCACGGCCCTGGTGTTCCTCACACCCCTCTCCAGAGCTCTGGGTTCTGAATTGACTTGAGCCTTCTGATTGTGCATCAGGGCCCAAAGGGTCACTGTCATTTAACTCTTCTGCTGCCTGATCACCCTCTGTTGACAGACCACTTTGGAGTAGCATAGCTTCTTCAGCTTTCTTATGCTGACAGGCAGAGACTTCTTGCTCTTCACAATCTGACAAGAGTCCATCTGTAGGAGCTTTGAGAGAACAGTGACTATGACTAACCTGATTCTCATTTACAGTCAATATTTGTTCAATCTCTTTGACTTCCTCTGGGCTGTCCCTTCTTTCCAGCTCAAACTCATCTACTTCTCCTCGGTTCTGTTCTGGAGGATTTAATGGAGAACTAAGATTTGCTTCCTGATCACTGCAGCAAGCACCAACTGCTCCTACACCTGCTGTGCTCCCTGCAGGAGAGCCTCTCTCCACACCCACATCTGAACTCTCAGGTGTGATAAGCAATGTAGTGGCCTGGACTGGTGCTGCACTTTCACCAACACTCTCACAAGAAATATCAGAACCTTCCTTCAGTGTGCAATGTGGTCCCGAAGGCCCTAGGACAGATGCAGGAGAGGCATCCATCTGTGTCACCTCATCTTGACCCTCGGTCAGTGGTTCTCCATGAACTGTCAGTATCACCTCATCTTTAGCAGCACTAGCATCTAGAATTGTTTCTGGGCTCTGCTCCGATGTTTCAACACCAGGATTTCCACTAGGACCATCACTTTCTCCTTCTGTGTTTTCAGGAGCACCAGGCATTTGTGCTTTGCAGTTGACACCATCTCCAGCACACACGTCGCTGTAGCTGCACAGTGCGTATCGCCAATCGATTGAGTGTTCGCTGGGGGTCTCCTGCTCTGCAGATGAATCTTCTACACTACAGGCAGGAGACTCAGCCACAGGAAAGTTATTCCCCATGTCTCCAGAGCCACCCGATAGCAGCTGACCTTCTGCACACACTTCTCCATGTGCCGTCATTTTGTTGCTTTCCAATGGAATTACATTTTTGAGAACTTCCGTAGAGGTAGTCCTCAGAGTGTCCATTTGACAGTGCTCCTTCTGCATAAGTGCTGACTGTATTAAGTTCTTGGAGTAGGTGCTGTCTTGAATGACAATAAACCTGTGCTTGCCTTTAGACGCATTCACTCGCGTTCTGGGCTGAGTTAGATAATGTAAAGCTAGCGACTGGGTTAAAGAGCCTGTTTGGGGCCCAAACCTGGGCAGTGAAACTTCTGCCAGTTCAACGTACTCTCCTTCAAGGTCACTTTTCAAGTCCTCTTGAGGCACAGGACTTGTACAGACACCATTGACAAGAGCTTCACCTAACTGAGGAGCTGTGCTGCTGACGAGCAGGTTGTCTTGATTTGGACTTTGTTCCTGTAGATACTGAGATCCTAGGTCTGGTGAACTGCACTCAGCATGGTCCACGGGGAGGCACAAAACGGAACGTTCCTCTGTTATTTCTGAAGAGATGATACTGTTTTCAATTATCTTTGGTTTATTTATAAACTCAGGATTAACCACTTTATCCCAGGGGACACGGAATACTTGATCATCAGTGGTTAGTAAACAGTTTTCCAGTGCTATACCCATCCGCTCTCCATTGAAAGTACTCAACCATTCCAGAGTGAAAATAGAGGTATAAGAAACTTCTGGAATCACAACTTCTTCTACATTATGCTTGTCTTTTGCCAAACATTTCAATACGATTCGTGGAGACTTCTTCAGATAGGGGACCACCTGCAGGTAGAAGTCACCAGGCTTCAAGATTCGCCAGTCAATGGAAGCCAGCTGCACTACAATCTTCTCGTGAATACACAGGGGCCAGCCCTCATGGCGAAACAGCAAGCCACAGTACTGAACCTACAGAGAAAAGAGAAAGTGTTTTCAGCATCAGGAACAGATCTCAGCTCAATCTTTTGGACAAGAGAGATCAATGCTTCTCTTTCACAGCTGCAGCAATAGACCAACTGAATTGAGAGTCTTTGGTTATTAGTGTAGGGGAGTTCTCAATACTGAGGTCTCCTCTTTAAAAAGCAGAAACAAGAAAAGCTACCAACACAAGCCACCAGCATCTCAATCTGAACATGAACCAAACAGCTGCCAGAAGTCTCAGCCCGGTTTTAAAACTGGGTCAGCACAAACAGGCAGAGACCTAAGTCCCAGAACGCCAGTGCAGATAAATCAGGAGCTCTCACCTCCCAGTACTCAAGCTGGCAGACCCTGTCCCTACCTCATTTCTGACTCCTTCGGACCAACTGGACTAAGTGAAAATTCAGACCAACAGCATCCCTAACCAAGTGCCATCAGAGAAATGCAGGCCCACAGCAGATTGCTTACAAAGCACAGACAAAACCCACTGTCCTCAACCAAAGACCATGCACAGCATTCACAGAGAAGGTGGCAAATAATACGCATCTAGGTTGTGCCAGCGACCCTTGATACCAACCTGCCAGGAGGAGGCTGTAGATACAGAAACCTCATTGCACAGGATGCTGTTAGTCAGCCAGGCACCACAAAAATGTCTCTCTTCTCTGGTGAAGCAGTGTTGGGGCTCTAGACTGAGGTCTGCTGGAAGGGAGGTAAGGAAGGAAAAGCTTTGCTGATGAGGGAAGGCAGAGTGAAAATGCCAAGGTCTGTCTGAGGACTTGTTTTTACTCCCTAATGTGCTCTGCTGGAGAATGCAGCATGTTCCACCTAATTTTGGGTAAGACAAGTAGAAGAGCATGGACCCAGGCTAAAAGCATCACCCATCTGGTTCTATCAGGAGCCTATGGAAGACAGGTGGAGACAAGTGACACGGAATGCAGCAGCAAGGGATGGCTGCATCCTACCAGCGAAGGGAAGGAGATACTGCAAGGACAAAGCAGGAGAAAGGAGGCAGCAAATGAGAAAAGTCTAGCTGAACCACAGAGAAAGAAGGCAGCAAGTGCTATTAGAACACTCCGAGGAACTACACTTAGCATACCAGGGATTTGCTCATTTCCAAAACGCAGCAGCACTCAGGACAAGCCTCAGACAGATTTCAACTAAGCAAAAGAACTGAAGTTTCACAGCTGAGCTGACTTGATTCAATTATTTACAGCTTTATCACAACTTCAAAAAAATAAAATCACTGCTCTGGACTTGACTCTGTTTGGGTAAAGTTAGATTTAAATTGAGCCATGACATAAGCCATTAGTTTAATGATTAATTTCATCTTTCCCTGTCAAGACAAGGGTTTAGATAGGATTCACCAGTATCAGATTCAATACTTCAATGAGAAAGCCATCATCTGGAAGCCCAAAGACTTTCATATTGGCAGCATTAGACTCCAGACATTTTATCTTGTTTACATGGTCACACAAAGTCTTGACAGAGAAAGCAATTTATAAAAATTCTGTATTCTGCAGGCCAGACAGATGAAAGAAAAAATACTTTAATTCAAATATTTTGTCATATAGCAGAGAAACTACAGAACTGGAAGGAACCTCCTGGATCCTCACACACCTTGAAACAACAGGTAATGGCATCAAGTAATTTCTTTCCTACATTCATCAAGCTTTGCCTTCAGCCCAGACAGGTTTCTTATTCACACTGCACGTGGTGCAAAGTTGCTCAGAGGCTTGAAAGGCCAAATCCTCCTTCAGATTCAATAATTCCTTCTCCTCAACTCTGGAGCTTATTCACTGGATGTGTTCCCATTGCTTAAAATTATTAAACCATGTCACATCACCTTCACACATCTCCTTTGAGCATCTCTTAGGCCTGCCTGAAACGCCTCCTTGGTGATGCCTTTTCGTTTTTTTTTTTTTTTTTTTTTTTTTTTTGTTTTTGTTTGTTTTTTTTTTTTTTTTTTGGGGGTTGTTTTTTTTTTTTTTTTTTTTTTTTGTTTCTTTGGTTTTGTTTGGTTTTCTTTTTTTTTTTGGGGGGGGGAGTTGTTTAGAATAAACAAACCCAAACACATTTCTTTGTTCCACTTTTTCATTGTGCAAAGCATTGCAAAACACTGCATATAATAGCAACAATACTTCACAACTGTTCTAGAAGCATCTCTTAAAGCTACTTGTCTTCCAGCCATGCCCCTACGGTAACCCTCTCACCTGCTAGTTTTTCTTTCCAAACTGATGAGCTCCAGTTCACAACAGAAATTCTGACTATTACTTTGCTTGCTCTCTGAATCTACTGTTATAAAAGCTTACATAGAAAGTTTTAGAGCTCATTTGATGTAATATGTTTATCACCCTCCACCCCCTCCTTTATGTTATTGCTCATGTCTCCCAGCCTGGTTTCATCACAAGTATCTGTCATACGCATACTCTTACTTTTTACACCAAGGTCGTGGATGAGAAGTAATGTGTGTCCTGTGACTCCTGCCTCCACCCCAGTTCTCAGTGCAGTACAAACACCCCCCCTTCACCAGTTTGTTACCCATCTCACAGCATTTGCGTAAACCTCCATCCCTTCGACACAATAATTAATTTTCCATATGACTCCCTAATAAATCCTTTACAGAAGAGATTAGACAATGAAACGTTTCTATTAAAAAGGTTAGTCTTACACTACCTGCCATGGAGCAAAGCACATGAAAAGACATTATCCAGTTTCTAATGAGTCAGTTAATTCAGTCCTTGCCCAGTGCGTGTTTGTATGCTCAGCCTGTTCTCTGTATTTTGCTACTAGCCCTGACTTAACAGATTCAATAAAAATCCCTGTTATCAGACATTCAGCATTACATGGCAAGTTCTTCCATATTCCAGGATGGAGAGCAGCCAGTCCCCTTTCTTCAACATAGCCAATTCAGCATCCATTTCAGTCACAATAGTTTTATTTCTGTTCTGTCACAACTGCCTTACTGTTGTACCTACACGCTGTATCATTACTAAACTGAAGCTTTATTTTAGTTTTCAGTTGTTTGAAGGATCATATTAATATTACCTTTACATTCTAACCTTGAACTCAGAGCAGACCCACCTCCCTTTCATTTCTCTTTCTATTAAGCTAGAGTTCCGAAGCCCTATAACCTAACACACAGTTGCTTGTGCTTCCCTCAAAGGCACAGAGAGCCAAGCTTTGCACTCTTACATCCTCTTACGCTTTCTGATCTCGAAGACAGAGATGCCTCTACCAGCTCATTCCTTTCTTACACAGCATGGTTCAATTCAGCACACAGAGACCCCTCTAGCAGCACAGTTTGCTGCTGCCTTCAGCAAGCCTCAGGCTGTACATACTTCACAGACTTTTCCATCAAGCTCAAGACTCACACAGCACCTCAGTCAATACAGTTTACACCTCCTACAGAAGTGCCCAAGCCAAGTAGTTTGTACATAAGATTTTAAACAAAAACAATTTGCAGTTTTCCAGAAGAGACTATACAATTGCACCCTACATCACATCACATCACATCAACCCCTCTTCCACCCTTAGAATATCTGCTGGTAGGTCTATTAAGGCCATCTGTACCAAGGGCCTTTAGGGGGAAGAAGAGGCAGACAAGAAAAAGATCAGTTCCCAAGCTATTATAAATAGTTTATATGACTGAAAAGTGAGAGACACAATCAGCAGTAGCACAAACATAGAGCTGAATTCCACCTGCACCTCCCTGACACAGAGTTTCTGTTAAAACATGGATGCAGAAAAACCTATCTGGGGGCCATTCATACACTAAGAAATCCAAAACCCAACCTCTCTGCATAGATGACCTGTCTGCCTACTAACAAGTGGAAGAAAGCTCAGCAATAAAATCACCAAAACCAAAATGCAGACTGCATTGAAGTTCCTGAAAAACCCTGCAAAGCCACAGTTTAAACTGCAGGAAGAGCTAATGTCCAAGCAGGAACATAAATCCTTCAATAGCCTAAATATTTCAGAGTTTTAGAACTTCAGAAGTGGAGCATCCCCATGCCCCTCCTGCTCCAAAAAACACCTTCAGAGGGAAGATGACATGAAGAGGCTTCTTTCAGTTGTTTTAACATTCCACTTTGAGGCTCAAATATGTGTTCTTCTTGTGTCCATCTGCTACCAAGCCAAACCAGGCTTGTCAGAGAAGTGCCAAGAAGAAACTCAACACCTAGTGGCTGCAGCCAGCAATAAAGCTGCCTCTGAGGAAAGAGCTGGGCACCAATGACAAAGATGGCACAAAGGTGGTGGCTCCTAGACCTACCGTGATGGCTGGGCCAGAAAAGACCAACAGTCCATTTAGCTCAGGATGTCACCTGAAGGCCAGGGTAAAAATTCCATTTCTTACTCTGTGCTGAGCAGAGACAAGCCTTCGGCCCACCCCTCCACACACCCTTCTCCAGCCCCTGGGGATCACAAACAGGCTATTGATTTTAATATGCCAAGCTGAAGCCTATGGCTTTGTCTAATACTTCACATGAAGCCACTTAGGCTTCTGTCACTGGAGAGGCTGAGAAAAAGATCTAGTGGTCTCAAGATTTCCTACAGTAGCCAGTCAGACAGGAGTTACTTCCCTCCCTCCCACTGCTCCCTTAGGAAAAGTTCACATGGAAAAGCTGAACTATAAACTAAGAAGGAAACATTGCTTTTGTTTAGACTCTTTAAAAAGCAGACAAAACTTTCAGAGAACAAGTAACAAGAAATAGTCCTGTGATTTCAGACAGTGAAGACAAAAGAAGGTGCACACAGTGGAGGTTTGGGGAACAGAAGTCCACAACAAATGAAATAAATAACTTTCAACAACAAAAATTCAAACAGACTTTTAAATTAAATACAGAATAGCCCGGGTCCACCTCTAAAGACAGCAGCACAAGGTACCTAGAGCTTTTCTTGATCTCCCTGTATTGCCACTCAGAAAGTACAAAGTCATGAGTCAGGGCCAGAAGGGGTCATGAGCAAGGAGGAATGGCTCAAGGCCTTCAGCTGTGCTCTTCAAGAGGCCTGTGCCTGCACTCTGCCTCTTGCTGCCCACCCTCCCAGACACCTCAGCAAAAGCCCCCAATACCTAATTCTGAGCCCTGGGAAACCCCTCCCCATCAGCCCCACACCTTATGGTAGGCCAGGGAGTACCAGGCAGGCCCAGAGCTCTCCTCCATTCCTGGGCCTGTGACAAGACGGTGACTCCAAGCACAGCAGCCCCACCACACTGGTTTCCCCCTCCAACGCAGCACCTCAGCCACCACCAGCCCCCTTGCCTCCATGTCAGCTGGGCCCATGCTCCAGGCCAGCCTGGGGGGCCACCAGCACCCTGAGCCTCTCCAGGGCCCCCCGCCCTCACCTCTCACCTCTCAGGGTCCTCCAGAGGCCCCCCCCCTCGCTTCTCCCACCTCAGGGCCCCCCGCCCTCTCCTCTCCCGCCTCAGGGTCGTCTAGAGCCCCCCACCCTCACCTCTCACGGTGCTCTAGAGCCCCCCGCCCTCACCTCTCACCCCTCCGGGTCCTCTGGAGGCCCCCACCCTCACTTCTCCCACTCCAGAGTGCCCGCCCTCACCTTTCCCGCCTCAGGGTCTGCCACCTCAGCACCTCCTGCTCCAACAGCCCCTCGCTCAGCCAAGACCATCATGCCCATCAAGGCAGCTCCATGCTCCTATTGGCTGCTGCAGCCTCAGCTGTCTTCCCATTGGCCGCCGGGCAGCACAAGGCCCTCCCTGCCACCACACCCCTGTCCTACAGGGGCCTGGGCCCGAGGGCAGCCGTGTGCTGTGGTGGGTGCGTGGCCCCAGCCCCTGCCCGGCACCCCGGCACCCTTCCTGCGGGTCACTGCCCCGAACACATCCCCTCTGGGCGGGCAGCGCAGCGGGCCCAGCTCCCCGGCAGCAGCAGGCTCCGCTCGCAGGCCGGGCCGCCTTCCCGCCCTCCCCTGCAGCACCTCACGGGCCCGGGGCTCCGCCGAGGCGCAGGGAGTGGGGAGACCGGTGCCCTGCCTCCCGCCGCGAGAGAGGCGGGCTGGGGACAGCCGTGAGGCGTCGTGCGGTAATTATCGGTTAGCACGAACTAAAAGCCTTCTGCTTCATTAGAGAGGAAAACCACCCCACACACCATGGAATTAGAAACTGCAGCTAGACACACGGATGGAATAATTCCCGTCTGAGCGTTCAGGGTGAGAGAGAGCAGCTCCCCAAAACCCCCAGGCACAGCGCTGGATCTTCCCAGGCTCACAGAGACACCGAGCTGGGGGCTGGTGACACGCAGGGGGACAGACACTGCACCAGAATGCTTTCCAGGTGACCAGCTCCCAGGGCTTGTTATGTGGAGCCATCGTATGTGACAGGTGTTTGCCCCAGCATTTCACCTCCTTAAGACAAACGAGTAACTGGCTATTTCAGCTTCTGTTTAATATTTTTCCTCCTTCCAGGAGTCCTGTGCCCTTCACCATGAGGACTTCTATTGAAAGCCTGGGTGCACACACACTCTAGGTTTAGAAACAAAAAGGTTAGAACAAACTCTAGTTTTAGGTTGCTGGGCTTGGTTGGGTTTTTTTTTGGTTTGTGGTTTTTTTTTTTTCCATCTTGCAAACTTTGAGACAAGTTTGTGATGGAGGCATTTGACTCATCGTTTCTAACATTTTGGACTCCCAACAGTAAAGTATGTTAATCTTGGACTCGTTCTGGCAGTAAATGTAACGTGACTCCTCAGGGCTACTGGCGACTGTTCCAGCAACCATCAAAGGGGAGTCGGAGTTCTGGAAAAAACACCGACTGGCAGCATTTCGCCCCGCACATCCTCCTGGCAGCAGCTGGAGCCCGACAGCTTCATCCGCAGGGCTAGGGAACGGCTGGGGTTAGAAGCCACGCGAGTCAGCCATATCCAGCAAACACTTCACTAAACCTCTCCCTCCGAACCCCTTAAGCGTTCTGTTCAGTATTCCTGGTTATGGAAGGCGAGGGCACCGCTCCACATCTGATCTCTGTACAGTTAAGCTTCAGTAACAATTTCTCAACTGTTTCCTAATTGTCTGCCTTGCCCTCCCACCTGGGCTGCTGTATACACGCAAGCACCTTTTGCCAGCCGTTTTACATACGAGAGCAGAAAGAAAGCTCTCCAAGAAAGCCTTCGCAGGCCTTAGAGAGCATGATGTACTCACACAGGCATCCTGCTGAATGCACTGCAGGATGTGCTTGGCTGGAATCAGGAAGTCTATGAGGTAGCGCAGTCCATCCCCACGGTACGTCTTCTCCACCACATCAAAAACTTGGCACAGAACGGTGGCTGCGGTAGCCTCAAACGGAGGGTAGAGTGCTGATAACGTACTCTGAATGCAACCGTCCAGCGACTCCGAGTCCTGCCGAGGGAGAAAGCGTTAGCGGTACCACGACACGATACACCCCCGTGCCCTGATGAGCCCTACACCAGGAGCACAGCCGTCAATCTCCAAATGCAGGAGGAGAGAAGATCAAAGGAGCAAACTGCTGTCCTTTCGAGCTTCTTTTGGCACTGGTGATTCCAGGTAAACACAAAAAAGCTCTCCCAAAACGCGAGCGGAGTGCTCACAGAGCGCTGTGCACGGCGGCGAGATTTCCCAGCTTTTGCTTACGCAGCAAGTCCTTCTCCTGACTGTGCTGGGTGGGGCTGCTATTAAACCATTACCGCAGCACGTGAGTGCATGCGAGCGAGAGTATCACGGGGTGGACGGATCGGCAGGCCCTGTGTTTTGGATACCTGGGACTGGAGATGCTGGCCAGCACTTGGGTATGTTAAAGCCCAGCATTACACTCCTTGGGGGAGTTGCAGGGGAAACAATTGTGCTGAAACTCCTCAGCCCGCTGTGCTCTCAAGTCCCTGTGCAGGATAAGCTGCTGGAGCCGTTTGCTACCATGGAAAGCTGCTCACCAGTGCAGTTTCTTGTCATTCAAAGTTATTTGCTTCTCATGAAAGGCTCACTCTGGGAGCCAGGAATTTTCTGCAATGAGAGATGCCCCACAACAGGATCTACAGACTGTGTGTGGGCAGGGTGATCTTTGGTGCCTGAGCGCGTGCATCGACACATAGGATGCCCATTTCCTGCCCGGAGATCAGAGATGATGGCTTCCCTATGTCCACCTTCATTCACGAGAGCCTGCCCATGGTGTCAGGACCCATTCCACTGCTAGAGGCCAAATTCTGACATATTGCATGGGTGTAAGTCAAAAGAGCTTGCAAAAATATAATTTTAAAAAAAAAAAGTCTGTACACATCTGCAGTGAGAATCAGGATCCCTCCTTTCCTGTCTATTTTAAAAGGGAACCCTCTGGCTAGTGGGAGTGAGTTTTGTTACAAAACCAAATGAAAGTTTACTCAGGTGTCTGGCCAGATCCTCATCTGATCTAAAGTCACCTCCCTTCACTAGAGACAAGAAAAGCACTTCAGCTGCTGGTCCAGGAGCTCTACAGCCTCCTGCAGAACAGGAACAGCTGCAGGGACATGCCTGAAACGTACCTCAGTCCCACAGCAAGATTCGGAGGGAAAGTCAGACAAAGCAGTGCCACAACAGCTTACGCTGCCAGCGGGGAACAGCAGGATGAAGGGATCAGAAGGAAGCAAACCATTTCACTTCTTCTGCTCCAAGGGAACACGTGTTCATTGCTCTGGATACCTCCACTGGCTTGAGAAAACGCAACACTCTCAGAGCAAGCCTGAACCGACCTGCAGCCAGAGCAGAGGTGATGCTCCTCACACGAGCCTTCGCATCTCTTCCAGCTCAACGATCTTTGAATTCCTCCATTAGAGGGCTGGGTGTTTTAAGCATCATATAAGCTCCCTGCTCTGTTGTAAAGCCTTCTCGTAGGACAGCCTGTGGGATTGCACAGGAGGGGCGAGGATGCCCAGGCAGTGCCTCCACAACCCCTGCCTGCACTGAGCTGGCAGAACGCGGGTGACAGGTAAACCACACGCTGCCCGTGGCACAGCACCGCTTATTACTTTTTCTGCTGTTTCTCCTGACGTCAGCAACAACCAAGGCTAAATGGCAGCAGGCTCCTGAAGTGTTTGCAACTCTTCTGGGAGACCAGCTGCCTCCTTGCAATACCCCTCAAGGTCAATGCAACCATATCAACAGGGGTCAAGGAGCTATTTTTCATATTCTTAACCCAAGGACTGAAAAAACAGGACCCCTATGTGCACACTTCCAATTGTTGAATGCCAGGACCAAGCACTTAGCCCTAATCCCAATCAAGAGGAGAAGGCTGTTTTAAAACCTCAACTTTTATTCCATTAATTGAAATGGAAAGCCTGGAAGTTCCCAGGCTCTTCCTTCTCCACAGGAACAGGTCTTCAGAGAAAAATCTTCCACCAGAGATCATGGAGGTCAAGAGAAAACTGCTGAGAGCCGACAGCCTGCAGCTCTCTGCACAGTTCTGGTCAAGACCACCCCGATGCAGGGTACGAGAGGACAGCTCAGCGGAGTTCAGGAAACAGAAGAGACAGCAGACTGCCAGGAACTGTGGGATGAATTGTACAGACCCAAGAGGGGCAGCCTAAATAAGGAGCGTTCCCTTTACACAGTATTCTGGACCTGCTAAAAAAGGCATGGAGGGGCCTGAAGGTTAGGAAATGGGTACCAAGCCCAGCGTGAAGCCTCTCACAATTAGACATAATAATATTGCTAAAGATTGACATAATGCACTCAACATTGCACATTGTTCCTCTCCTGCACTCTTGTGAAATGACAGAGAGAGGCCAAGTGCAGCCAGCTGAAGGTGAGCGCAGCTCCAGTAACCTCTCTTGACACCAGCCTGTCCCAGCAAGTGTCTGTGGCCTTGGCAGATAAAACTGGCCTTCACACAGGTGCTCTGCCACCTGCCACCGCAGAGAGCCCAGCCATGCGCTTGGGGACACTCTCACAGCAGTGCAACTGCTGGTAGCACTTGACAACAGTTTCCCTCTGACCCTCCACAGTCCATAGGTTCAAAATCTCAGTCAAAACCAGCTGGGTGGGTTCTGTGGGTTCTGCCCCCGCATTTCTTCCCCTGCTTGAGCAAAATTCCTTCTGATATCAATTCCTCCCCTTAATGAAATTGGTTAAGTTTACTATTGCAAACAAAACAAAGAAGTCAAAATATTTGCACATGAGTCAGTGCATTGCTCTAAGGTTCTCACACCATTCCTGCTGCCCTAGCAAAGCCTTCACAAGACAATTATTAACATTGGCACTGAATCAAAAATCCTTTCTATGGTTAAAATAAACCAAGTTGTACATTAGCCTTCCTTTAGCAAAATACAGAAGAACCATCGCCTGTGGCCATTGCAGAGTTCAGTGCTAACAGGGCACTCCTTCGCAGAGGCTTTATCTCTCTGGCTAGACTACCCCACGGAGCCACGACAGCTGCGCAGGATTTGAAGGGACAGAGAGGAGCTTTCAACCCCAACCCTTTGGTAGAAAGAGGAGATGATTTCACCACTCTCTCTTCTAATTCCACACGAAAAGCCCCAAATAGGGGAGCAAATTCACACATCCCATCGTGCTGCACGTGACTGTAGCATCAGCATCCTTGGCAGCTACAGAACAAGGACAGATGCAGCCTCCACATGCCACGGGGTGAATACAGGGGCGACACCACTTCTAGTGCCCCCACCCACCCAGGGTGGTCTCCCAGAGATGGGTCCTGCCCAGGTGGAGGGCGAAGCATGGCAGAGCCTCAGGGGCTCAGAAGCCACCTTGAAACACAGAGGGTAAAACATGGCAGAGCTTGGAGCCTGCAACAGCAGCAGATTCGCCTTCAGTCACGGCCTCATTAAACCAACTCACGATCCTAGGGATGGGGCTTCTTGTTTGCACTTAATTAACTTCTCAGATTGCAGAGGGGTGTGAGGAAAGGGCCTCGGCAAGGCCTGCGAGAGCCCGTGTGTCCCTGACGTTTAATGCTGGAGCACGGACAACCAGCTGCACACATCAGCCTGCGGGCAGCACCCGCCGCTGTGGTTCAGGGAACTCGTACAAACCACACAGCAGGAGAAGGGGATAGCATCCTGCACCCCGGAGGCTGATAAATCTGAAGTCTAGAGCCCACCCTACCTACAAACCACACCCCTTATCTCAAGTGGGTGATTCAACCTCCAGCAGGCATGTGGAGAAATGTCTGCGACCCAGGATGATGGGACAGCACCCAGAGAGGAGGGGAACAAGCTAAACCCAGCAAGGATCCAAGGAGAGGGCACTCCCGCCCCAGCACGCTTCCACTTCAGCCCGTGCCCGCCTGCGCAACCAGCCCACTGCAGCCCCCAAGAGCTGGCAGAGCCCAGCACAGGAACCCCTCCAGGGACTGCAAATTTCAGGCTTCCCTGCCTCCAGCACTATTACCACATCCCCCTCACGAGAAAGGTCCTGGACGCTTGCTCCTTTTCAGGCACCCGGCACAAAGGCAAACAGGAGCACTTTCCAAGCAAGCCAGAGAGCATCTCCCCAAGCAAAAGGCGTCTTAAGACACAAATGCTTCTTTGTAAATAGCACGGGAGGACCTATGAACTCCAGCTCGCTGCCACACTCTCACCACACCTCCTGAAAGAGAAACACACTTTTAAAATAACTCCTCTATAAATCAAGGCACTAAATAAAGCCCAGGTTAAGGTCATGTCCGGCCACACCGGCTTTCACTGCTCCTCAGCTGGGAGCCGGCTGCCAGTGCAGGGGCTGGAGCACAGCGAGGGAGGAGGAAAGCGACACGGGGGACAGGCAGGGCTCCGGGGGCACAGCCGGGTGATGGAAACAGCCAAGCATGGTCCCACCTGGGAGAGCAGGGAGAGCCTGGGAGGGCTTCAGAAGTGGCTTGTGTCCAAGTAGGGGCAGAAATTAGCAGGGTGCCCCCCCACTGACATAACGGGAGCCACAGATGCTGGGAAATTAATAGAGGAATAAAGACTGTGGCGGCAAAGCTCTGGTGCTCAGCCCTAAGAGCCCTCCTCCCCATCACAAAGTGCAGCAGGAACCAGGAGCCAGGGAGAGATGCGGTTACGAGCGCCTGGGCAGAAGCCCCGAGCCAGGACCAACAAGCAGGCAGCAGGAAGAGGCGCTGGGATCAGTTACAGCCCTGCTTGGGGGACACGACTACCCCTCCTGGTACAAGCAGCTGCTGCAGGATGCGAGAAGAGCCTGCCAAGACGCATCTGCAGTAACCAGGAGCTTCTCAGGCTTTTCTAGGTGCACCGATTTAATTCTCTGCCTACCTCTGTGGGCACCAAGAAAGCTACACAGCAGCTCCAGCTGCTGGGAACTCCTGCCATACTACATTTCTTTCTAACTCAGGACTCAACTTCTTCCTCTTTGGGACCTGCTGCTCACTAATTAAGCCTGAACCCTGGAGATCCTCCTACAGGTTCAGAGAACAAGTACTCAGCCTGCCCAAGGAGCAGAGAGAAGATCTCCAGGGCTACGCACCTTGCGCAGCATCAGAATAACAGCAGGCGCCTGGGACAGGAACCTAAGCGGCTCAGGGCAACACAAGTTGGTGCAGGGAAGGGCTGCAATGCTGCTGGACCCACCTGGGCCCCCAAAGCCGTGGCAGCATTTTCCCTACAACTCACCCAAACACCTTGCTAAAAAGTCAGTGTCTTGCTCAAGGATTTTGTCTACAAAACGCTGAGTCTTGGTCAAGAAAAACATGAAGAGGCATAGATTTTCCCTGCTGACTGCCCAGATACTGTCTGAAGACTCCTAAAAACCATCAATGTGATGAGACCAGGCTAACTGTTTGACTAACCCATGACTTATGGCAGACTGCTCCATTCTAGCAGGCTGGACTGACCCATGTAACACGCTGAGGATTCATCTTGCAGCAGGAATTCAGCTAAAGGATCTGCAGCTCTGCTCCGAGAAAGCTGGAGCCCCATCTGAGCAGCCAAAGAATGAAACTACATATCCCAATGTGCCCCACTTAAATCCAGTGCTTGCTGTGGCTTGGCAGAGCGAGGAGCATAGCTGGGCAGCGGAGCAGAGCCGGAGCGGCTGCGAGCACGGGGAGCGGTGCCTGTGGTACGCCCAGCTCTGAGTCACCCAGCGTCTCGGCTCCCGCTCAGCACAGACGCCTTGCCAGGAACTCCCGCAGCTTTGCCCTCCTTCTGCCGGCTGCCCGAAGCCTGGCCACGTCCCGCACGCACCCATTTTCCCCCCTCTTGCCCAGGTACCGATGGACAACGTGAAGGCATTGGACAGAGGAGACCAGAGTCTGCAAAGGTGAGGGGAAGAGACAACCCAACCCTCCTCCCACACCCCAGAACTGGAAAGCAGAAATAACAGCAAAACTGGGAAGAGGCAGGGCTCCAAGCATCACAGTGCAACACCTCCCCACGGCCCCCAGCCAGCCTGGGGACTGGGGGAGAAGGAGCACGCAGCAGGCGCTGAGCGGGGCCGGGTTAGCTGCTCCCTCCACCAGCAAAGGCTGCTGTGCTGTGCCGTTTGGCTGGGGCTGCTCAGCTCTCAGCTGACGTGAGAAATCTCATTTCCAGTAAAAACAGACCTCTGGGCTTTCCACAAAGCCTTTCCACTTTATGACACAAAGCTGAAAGCCAGGCCGCTTTGCCTTTAAAAAACAAGATGTTTCTCCATTCAAAAAGTCCTTGGCTAAAAACAAGGCTTGTTTTTCTGACAAAATTTGAGATTTCCCACTCCATTTCTGCAGGGAGGAGAACCCTCCCAGCCCCATTTCCTGAGCCACTCTAATCACAGCGGCAATGAGTTCAAGAGAGAAAAATCTTCCCAGAGCAAGTGCCAGCTCCCCCCTCTGCTGCTCGCGCCGAGGCTCAGGGGGAGGCTGGGAGGAGGGCGCCTGCCTTCGGCACCCTGCCTGCCTCTGGATGTTTTCGATAAAATAATGTACTATTAAGCGGTGCAACTACAGAGGTAGGCATTCACACTGCGGTAATTACACCACCTTCCTGTGAGATAACCAGGAACGGCTCTACCTGCTCTGTGAGCTATTGTTTCAGGCTTTTCAGGGAGAAAGCCCAGCACCCAGCTCCACTCGGGAGGAAAGCGGTTGCAGTCTCACCGAGGCTGGCTTCGCTCACGGGCTGCACATGGGCTGAATGTGAGCTGCCTTCTGTGTACCAACCACGAGGTCCCTTGCACGGGACACGGCCGCAGCCCGGCTGCCGGGCCGGCGGGACGGCTGCGCAGCCTGTGGATAAACCAGCTCCTACAGCCTTGCAGGGAGCGGTGCTCCGCAGACGGAGCTCGGAGAATCATTTCCAGATGCCTCCCTCTGTTCCCCCAGCCCTGCTCCGGGTTGACGCGGCTGCGGCAGCCAAAGCAGCTCCTACTGGGCAGTGTGCAGGATTATCATTCCAGGCACTGCAGGAAAACAAGCGCTTGGAAGCGATTAACTCATGATCTCTCATTTAATTAAACAAAGGGAAAAAATGATGTATTTGCTTTTCAGCTCCAAGGCCCCACTTCTGCGCATGCTGTAGGTCTGGGCATGCTCAGCTGGGGAAAGGCAGGCCCAGAGCTGGGTGGTCACCCCACCAGCCCGGAGCTGGTTTGTTTGCACTCAAAGTGGACATCCTAGATTGCTGTGAAAGCAAAGCATGACCTCCTGCAAGCCTCAAGCTTTGGAGGAGCTAGTGCACATCTATGCCAATGCCGTCCTTTCACTGGAGCAAAAGGCAGGGAATAGTGGAGAGCAGAGACAACCCAGCACAGGTACATCCCTGGCTCTGCACCACGCTTCAGGTGGCCAAACGCAGATGTTGGCATATGGCAACCTGACCAGCACCTGGGCCTGCTCCCCTGCCCAAGAGCCCTGCAGCCCAGCAGGATGTTTTCGTGGGTCTGACACAGCAACACGAGAAGCAAACATGCTCTTAACATAACCAAACCCCAGTATTCATCCTTGCCAAAGACATGTCCTGGTGCAGCCCTGCGGGGAGGAGAGCCTGTGCACCTGGAGCAGCAGGGCCTTCGCCAGCCCTCCTCTTACGCGTGCCCCCAAGAGAAGCCGGATGCGCGCGGCACCTTGCACAGCAAGCTCTCTGCTGTTCGACCGCCGCCTTAGCAAAGTCTGCTCCCCGAAGGAAAAGGCATGGCGTGAACTCAGGCACAGCAGCCCGGCACCCCTTCCCACCAGAGCTCTGTGTTCGTGCTACTCCTCTCCACCCTTTCTTTGAGGTTTTCATACTCCGCGTTCTCTGGAGAAGGGCCCGTGGCTTTCTCCTTTGTCCACACAACACCCAGCGCATCAGGAAGGCTGCCGACAGTTTCTGAGCAGATTAGAGAGGCCAAACTGGGGATGAAACACTGACCCACAATCCAAGAAAAGTCCTCATAGCCAGAGAGGAGCAGAACTGGGAAATGGAGATAAGCCTTTCCTCACAGGGACACATCCCGCTTTTAACTGAGCTCTCAACCAACTGAGAAGGTGGGTCTTGTCCAGAGCAAGGAACGAGCCCTGCTGCCTGTTACTTTCTATTAGCAACAGATCAGGCAGATGATACGGGTGTTTAAAGGGCATGTGAGAGAACAGACCAAAGCCATGTCCTTAAACAGACATCGTCCAGCTGAAACAAGGGCCTGCAAGTGTATGAGAAGAGCTGTGCATGAAACACCTCCTACAGCTGGACACCAGCTTATTTTGGTTTAGTTTAATCAAGGGATTAAGTCCTTAATCTGAAAGAACTGTCTAAGCACAGATTTTTTTTTTTTAAATATCATTGGCATGGATCTAACCATGCAATTAATTAACAGCTGTACTCGACATGATGCAAAGCTTTGGGTACTCTTAAAACACCTTTCCCAGCGACAGACTCAGGCTGGAGAAGCATAAGCACGTGGTGGACATGGTTTCACAGCCCAGCATTACACACTCGTGCCTCCCCACCTCCATAAGACCCCCCAGGGCAGAGCTGCGCCCCTCTTCACCCCCACCACCAGCTTCCACGGGCTGCCCTGGCTTGTGCACCATTCACCATGGTCCAACCAGGGATCTCCATATTCAAAGTGTCATGTTCCTACAACAGGCTCGGACAAGGCTTTCTAAATCCTGTCAGATGTCACAGACAGAGCCAAGAATTTCCCAGACCACTTCTACACAAGAGAAGTCCTGGGACATTACAGCAGGCTCCCTTTCTTTACAGGGCTCTTCTAAGAAATGCACTAAAAATCTTTCTGCTGCCCAAGAGAATTGCTTGAGTTCATTCATCTTATTAGTAGTTTCAGGATTTGCTTCACTCTCAACTTCAGGCATTAGCATCCATCTGGTAAACCACCCTGAGCAGTAGCAGCTCGTACCCCTTGCCATTTGTGCCTAACACCTACCAAATAACACGGCGCTCCAGGCATACTAAAGATTTGTTTATACCAGGCAGCTACAAAACAACCTGGGCAAGTTCTTAGCCAAAGAGGTCAGCTCATCTTAACACCTTTTAGTCAGGGGCACGAGGCCACAGACAACACTCTGTGCTCAGACACCCATCTGGGGGCATCTTCCAACAGATGGGCAGCCTCCTGTGCTCAAAGAGAAAATGATAATCCTTCAGCAGGACAGCTGACGAGTGGTGCCAGAAACGATCTTCACAGGGTGGGCATTTAGATTATTACTTATGAGCCAGCTTTGCACGCATTCCGAGCTCGAGGCTGTGGCCAGATGATGTTCAGATACCACCTCTTCTTCTGCAAGGTGCCTGAGCTGCTGGACATGGGGACTGGTGGATTCTCCATCTCTTGCAAGCTCTGCGAGCACAGACACCACTAAGAAAAAATCATGTTTTACTTAAAAGAAAGCTCCCAGACTCAATGTGGGAGCTAGGAAACACCCTATGGATCCAATATCCCATAAGAAATGAGCCATAGTCCTTCTTGGCCTTAAACAATCTGTATCACCATGTGCTCATGAAATACAAGTCCTGCTACATGAACAAGGAATAGGAACTGCTCTGGAGCTGAGCAGCAGTTCCAGGAGGGGCTGGCTGGTCGCATGAGAAAACAGTACACACACAAGAACCCTTCCTTGAAGCAGCACCTCCCCGCACGTCTTTGATATGAGCATGTAGCTGGCAGCAGCAGTCAGATGCCAGCATGCACCTCACCATGAGGAAGAGGCTGTGAGGAAGGATCAGCCACGAGGACAGAGCGGGCAGCCCAGAGATGGCTATGGCTTTGCTCCTGCTCAGAATGACCCAGATCTGCTCCAGGACTCTGAGCTCACCGGGGAGCAGGCGCACATGTGCTCAAGCTCTCTCGTGCACGAGCAGCCAAGCCTGGCACTTGCACTGGGATGAAAACATTTCCCCTATATTCAGAGCACTAAATGCATGCCTCCTGGAAAGCTAAGTACATCAGTCATAAATTCAGTACATTGCTTTTACTAAATTCCCGAGTTAGAAAGCAGTAAATACAGGCTTTTAAAGCTACTCCCTTTATAGCTTTTTTTTTTCAAACAGAAAACAGTCTCACGTGTCCCATTATTTCCATACATATCAAAGGAGGGTGGAGATTTAACTAGCGATTTCTAAAAGACATCTTTGTGCACAGAAGGGATGTATGCCAAAACGTGGGTGGTTATAAGCCCAAACACAAAGGGGAATACATCCACAGGCATTTTTCCCCTTGATCCATTAACGGGTCTGCATACCAGCCTCCTGAGCGTATGAGAAGGACCTTGTTCAAAAGGTAAATGTATTCAGAAAGATGACAACAGACAGCAAATAGCCCACATCCTTTAACCACGCTGGAGACGCCGGGTTTTTGTTGGGAGTCACAGAGATTTGACAGGCAGCCTCAGGGAAGGGATCCTCCTGATGGAACCTGCTCAGGAAGCCTCCCAGCTGGGTCTCTCGCGATCCCTGCCACACCTAACGCAGGCGGGGAAGCTGACGGTGGACACCTAGCTCAGATCACCAGAACTCCCGCAGCTTTTCTTCCCCACACCATGTGAACCACCATCCAGCCACAGCATTGCATCGCAGGTGACCGTAAGGCCCCAGGGAGCCTCCCCTCTGCTGCATCCACCGGTGTCCAGGAGGAGCACATGCACGTCTCCGGCTGGTCTCCACTGCTCTTCAGCCAAGCCAGCCCAGTCCATCCAAATGGATGGCTGGCTGCACCAGCTGGAGCAAGGGTTCATCCCGGGCATCCCAGTCTGATGGCAGGATGGTAAATTTGAGCGGACAGAAAGGCTTTCAGATTCATTCTGCGCTGCTTTGATCTTGGAAGTTTCAGCTTAGTGCCCAGCGATGCAAAAAATGGGCTATATATGAAACCAGCCAGGAGCACTTACCACAAGAAAGGCCCCAGTTTTTTGTTCATTTTTTAATGAAAGACTAGGGCAGCCAACAGGGATGAGGCGCTCCATGCAGCAGAGAGGTATTAGCAGGTTAAACCTTCAGAGCGAACAAGTGCACATCTGTTCGTTCACTTCTCCGAGCTGCAAGCCAGGTATGGCGAGTGGTGTAGAAAGCACCGAGCATCCCAGCACCAGGATGGCAGCTTCCCCTGGCAGGCTATCCTTGCTTTTGATTGCTCTTCAGTCAGCAACGCGTCTGATCCTGGTGCTACTACTTTCTTTTTCAGACCTTGGCTACCTTGAGCTGGGCAGGACAGGAACAGGGGCTTCCTTCATTGGCAGAGAGGCAGGAACAGGACCAAAAGGAGTTCTGATATACTGAGAGCCCATGGCTGGGTTGAGTCTGTAGCTTCTGCAGATGACACCTTGGCTGTTTTAACAGAGATTTCTCAGGTCTTTGCGACTGAACAGGCCTGGAGCCCCTGTGCCTGGGACTTCCACCCACGCTCAGCACCGGTGCTCAGGTTTAGGCTGCCTCCAGTTTGCAGGATGGTTCGGTCTTGCACAGGGTGAGGTGACGCTAGAAAATCAGGCTCTGGGAGCTGAGAGGCTGTGACTCCGCTCTAGGATTTAGAGGCAGAACTGCTGGCTGGCTCTTTTCTGAAGTGACCAGCAGCAAGACGCTCGCATTGTGATTTCTTCTGCTAGCTTCCCCCTGAGGAGCAGGGTGCACTGGGCCAGGTGTCCCTCGGGGCTGACTGCACGCACGGGTGGATGGCCAGCAGCGGAGGTGGTTACGCTGCAGGATGCCGATTTTTGGAAAGTAAGCGCCAACACTCGGTGTGCAGTCCTTCTTGGCCACCTGCAGCATCTCACCATGAAGACTTGCTGTCCTGCATTCCCACCTGGTACTAAGAACACATCAGGCAATTGCTGAGCAGAGACGCCTGGATGCAGCTGGCCTGTCACCTGCGTTTAGCCACTATTGTCATTGCTGCAACGAACAGCAGGTTCACCTGCCCAGCATCTTTGGGAAGAAGCAGGGCATCAAAGCATGAATTGTCATCCTTGTTAACCCAGAGAAGATGCTTTCAGACCACTTCCACGTGCTCAAGATTACGTCTTTGGGCTTTGTCTGTGTTCCAACATCTTGCTCATGGCTTTGGCACAGAAATAAAGAAAGAAGATCCCCAATGCTTAAAGCTCCTTGTGATTCCCAGACTCATTTCCTTCCCACCCCAGGAGAAGACAAAACCGGAGGATAAACGACTATATTTTCTGCTGAAACCCATTCTCTCTCCTGCCAGCATAGAGGTGCCACCTAAACTCTGCAGGAAGACACCAGCATTTGCACACCTTGTGCTACACACGGGCCCTGCTCTCCGTGCCTGCGTGATGACAAGCTATAGCTTGCTTTGCCTCCAGCCAACCTGCCCAAGAACAGAGCCGTGCACCTGCTTGGCTGGCAACTGCTCCTCAAGCGGTGCACACTGCCGTCTGCCCGGACGCCCTGGTCACCTCCCGCGCCCCATCCAGCAACAGGCACCAGGCAAGGTGAAGCCCCCTCCCTCACCTATGGGGGGGGAAATTCCTACCAGGGAACGCAGGCAGATCCCCAGCCACAAAAGCCACGATGGGACGAGTGGGGTAGAGAGAGCTCAGCCAGGCTCCTGCCTTGCTCATGGGGTTTTCGCAGCTGCAGAAACCAGTTCGAGTGAACTGGGCTCCTTCAGCCTAAGGTATCTTATGCATTTGGTGCTTTCGGCATCCCCCAGCTGCAACAACCCGATGGACTCATACACACACCACATCCCTGACGCTGAAGCATGACAGACACCCCACGAGGAGGAATCACCTGCCTCACACAGACCAGGGCAGCAGCAGATGTACCCTGCCAGACCCCCATCAGGAGCCAGGCCTCTGAGAGTCCTGCAGCCTGCCAGAGGCCACGGAGGAGCCCCATGCAGGCCAACAGCCTGACCCACATGCCCTTAGATCCAAATCTTTTGCCTGCAGGGTTCGCTTGATTTACCACGAGACGAAAAGCTCAAGCCAAACGGAACAGCTTGGAGCTACAGCCGCAGCTCAGCCGCTCACAGGTCACACCTCCCGAGCTGCAGACCGGTCTGGCACGGCACTGAGAACGGACACCTGTCACGGAGCACAGGGGACTGCGCTGTGGCCAGCGCCCATTGCCAGGTCTGTGGCGGCTTGGCCTCTGGTTCCTGCTCCTTGCGGCTGCCACGCCTAACCTGGGCACCCCGAGGCACACAGCCCCCCTCAGCTGAGACGCACGGTCCCTGCACGCCCGCAGCCCACCGAGGCACCTGGGCTGGCCACGGCACCGCTCTGCACGAGGGCCCTGCCCCAGACAGCCCCTGCACCACACATTAGTGCAAGCTGAAGGGCGTGAACTCGGGATGAAACACTTGGGAATCAGTGTCGTCCTGCAGGAGCAGAGCGGCAGCAGCCGGTCTCTGCCTCAGGCCTCCCAGAGCAGAACCTCACCAGCCCTGCTCCAGCCCCCACAGCAAAATGCAGCCCATGGGGCTGCGAGGGACAGCACCCACCCTGCACCACCCCAAAAAGTGCTCACCTTTGATTTCAACTTCATGCAATAACCAGTATAGACCAAAAATGGCCAGGAACACACCAGGGGGGAGGGAGAGAGCTCTCCTGACGGAGGTGGGGAAGGGAAGGAGATGCCTGCAGGACGGGAGGGGAGAGCACGCCACGGCTCTGACACAGCCACGGGAGGGGACAGAGGGCCACAGGGTCCTCGGCAGGGAAGCTGGAGGGTGGCAAAGGGAAGAGATGTGGGTCCATGGTCTCAGCTCAGGTGACAGAAGCCAAAGGTTAGGCAACTCTTCCTCCACTGAAAGCCAAGCTTCACCAAGCCCAGAAGCTGAACTTCTAAGAAAAAACAGGTCAGAGCCAGGCACAGCAGCCGGGCAAGCTGCTTGTCCCCCTCACGGACTTTGTTCCCTCTGCTGAGGAGAAACAGCCCGTGACACAGCAGGACACATCCAGCTTGAGGGCTCCTGGACACACGGATCCCAGCCTGAGCCCAGGAACAAACCATCAGAAGCCAGACTGGGGCTCGGCAGGATCTGGCCACAGGGCTAGTGATCCCTCCAGGCTCTGCTGCCCAGGGCTGGGCACCTCTGCTCACAGGGCAGTGCCGGTGGGACTGGGCAGGGGACTGCCCTGCAGCCACTCCCAGGGCAAGTTTTCTGCTGCCCGGCTGGGCTCACCAGCCTCTCCCCTCCCAAAACAAGGATCCCCACGTGCAGAACTTGACCCTGAAAGGGAGGGATCCTTGCCCAGCTCCCAGGGTTTCTCTGAACCCCTGGCTGCCCACTTTGGGCAGGAGAAAAGCAGCAGACGCTCTGCCTTTCCCCGGGCTCTGCCAGGGCGCAGTGCCCACAGCCCCGCAGCAGGACTGGCAGAGGGCGAGGGCAGCAGCAGAGCCCAGCACGCAGGCAGCCCAAAAGACAGGGCCTGCTGGTCCTCCCCCGTCACAGCCCCTTGCTCCAGGGCTGTACCCTGACAGGCACCCCGCCAGGGACCAGTGCTAACAAGAGCCCTGTGTCCCTGCAGCCACTGCCCGGTGCTGGCACCCCAGGCACAGCGTGCCACCCGGGTAACGGGAAGCAGCAGAAGAGCCGTTTCCCACTCCCGGCATTAGCGCCGTGCACTGGCTCCAGGCAGGCTGCCCTGATAGCGGCTCCATCCCGCGCAGCCCAGCTCGTGCCCAGGGCGAGAGCCCTTCGCAGAGATTTCCTTACCATGTTCCCGGCCTCCTTTATTCCCCTTCAGCTCCAAAGGCAGCGTTTTTTCTCTTTTTCCTCCATGTGTGCGATGGGGCGTCTCCTGTCTCCTCCGACGTGAACCACCAAAGCACTTTGAGTTCTGGACTGTAATCCAAGCCCTCACCGCCCCCAGCACAGCTCCAACTAATCTAACTCATGACACTACCGGGGCCGAGCAGGGGACCTCCAAGGTTTCTCTGACAGCCAACCCCAGCGCTAGACGGCGGAGGGGCATAGCCAGCGCAGGGTGTCGCGTTCCCCAGCCCTGCAGGGACCTTTCGGACACGGGCAGAGCCAGCAAGGCTCACAGGCTGCTTGTTAACAGCATCCGCATCCCTCGGAGCGCGCCTGGCCCTCCGCACAGACCTGCTTAACGCAGATGCTCCGTGGCAGGGAGCTGCCTTCACCCGTGAAGATCTGAATAGCTGCAAGAGGAGAACAAGCCCACGGCAGGCATCCCGAGAAGGTCTCCAGCTTCCCAAAGAGGTTTCCAGCAAAATCCTGCCCCTGCCTCCTCTTGGCTTGGTTTTCTCTAAGTCCAGAAAAGTTTCTCCACTCCGCGAGATCCTGAGGCAGCGCTGCAGGTTAAGCAAAATGCCGAGAAATACAAAAAAACTGCTCTGAAATATTGTTTTTCTAACTTCTAGAAGGAAAACAGAGAGGCAGTGACCGCTTCAGGCAACAGCAACAAACTGCATTGGTATAGGGCAAGAGATGAGGAGACCTCACCCCCTCCCCAAAGGAGGAAGTAATTTAACATGGCAAGTTTCTCCACCCCTCCATTAATTGTTTAAGATGGCCAGGGGCCAAAATACTGCCCGAGCAGTGGGGAAGGTCAGCAGGCAGGCAGGCAGCAGCCTACAGAAGTGACAACGGGAAAGGGCAGAGCCACAGAGTGGGAGAGGGAGGGGAGAGGCAGGTGCCGCGGGGCATCCCAGGATCTGCTGACACACAAAGGCTTTGTGCAACGGGAAGCGGAGCGGGAAGTGACACACAGGCAAAGCCCCGGAGCCCTGGACATGAGGTGCAGGGTCTGGCAGAAGGACTTTGGACAGGGAGCTGCCTCCCCAGACTTGGCTGAGCAGTGCGTGGTTTTGGCAGCCTCGGTGGGGACTGACCCCCCATCAAGGAGGCCACGGTGCTGGTACCTGGCTGTCCCAGATTCTGGGAGAGGTCACTCAAACCAGCCCACCCCAAGAGCAGGATTCGGGCAGGACATGAGGACCTGCAGCAGGAGGGAAGACATCCGCTGCATGGACAAGCTCAGTAGAGGAGGACAGGGTGCTCGCCTGCTGAAGCCGAGGCGACTGCTACCAAACACCTCTGCTGCCTTGGCTCAAGGGGCCAGCCCCCCCAGCCTCCCCAAGCCCTGCCCCACGGGGCCAGCAGCAGAGCCCACGCAGGCTGGTCCAGCTCAAGAACACCTTCAGATACTCCTCTCCCAGAGAGGACTGCCAACAGCTGGCCCTAAATCCCATTGCACATGATGGCCTCCTGGCCTGTGTTCAGACAGAACCAGCAAACAAGGGGTCGAGCAGTCCCAAAGCCAACCATTCAATATCCCGCTGCTGGATGTGTGGTTGAGTTTCCTATGGGCAGCAGGGACAGATGACAGTCCCTGAAGGCACCTTCCTTAAGTGGAAGGAGATGTCCTCCTAAAAGGAGATGCGACACCAACCGTGAGCCAGAGCTGAGCAGCTGCCTCGCTGTTCTGCGTTTGCCTTTCAAGCCGTCCTTGCTTGCAGAGGCTTCCCTGCTTCTCCTGCAGCAGCAGGGCACTGCCCACAGCACACCAGAGCAGTGGGGACCTCCAGCCCACCTCAGGCGAGATCAGCTGATATTCCCGAGCTAGGTGAAGGAGAGCATCCCTGCCGATGCGAAGGGTATTAACAACTCAGCACAGGCACTACCTGGCTGTTGTTGTCTGCAGCAACTAAAGGAATTTGTGATCTTGTCTGTGGATGCGAGAGAGCCTTTCTCTCCCACTCATATTCGTAGCAGGAGGATGAGGAACCTGGCACTTTTCCTCAGCAGAGCCTCTCACCACAGATTTCACTGTCTGCACAAGGCTATGTTTGCAAAGCAGCTTTGCCCTTCATCTGTTCCCCAGACACATCCCCCAGCCCAATAACAGGGCCACACCTTTGCAGCATCCTCCTGTGGACACCCGGGATCTCCCTGCGGGCTGCCTCCCCTCTGCCAAAGGGGACACAGACAGCCATGTCCCTCTAGCACACACGTGGCACGCAGCTCACTCTATCAGCGGTGCTGAGCTATTTCTGTTGGAGGCACGGCCCTCACCGCAGAGTAAAAGGAGGTCCAAGAGATCCACCATGCCTCTCATGCCCAGGTGTTTCAGGGAAATTTCCTTGCTGTTTCTCCAGCTGCAGCAATACATGCAGGTTTCCTTTCGGGAGCCCACGGCTGCCCAGGGCTAACCCAACCCCTTGCACACGACTGGTTTTATCCAGCAAATTACCCCAGGGTCTGCAGGGGACCAGCCTCTGAGCAGAGATCTGATGCCTCCAAGCACTTTGGTGGCCAGAAGCTTGGGCACCAAGATGGGGCTCTTCACAGCCTCTCCAGCCACGGACCAACGCCCCAGACAGTTGCATACAACCTCTTTGAAAGCTTGTGCGGGGGCTGAAAGGGGCCCCACAGGCTCCTGCACAAGCCAGGAGCTAACCTCACCTCCTGAAACAGAAACGTGTGCTCCCCAGGCACAAAGGGCAATGCAGACCCCGGCAGGCCTGGGGCAACCCAAGAGCCCACGGGGCCAAAGGGGACAGCACAGAGAGCCCGCTCCCACACTGTCACTGAACTGGTCAGGTCCCCTGCCCCTGACCAACACCAGCAGCTCCGGGATGAGAACAGCTTTCGGCTTTCCTCACCCCCTCAGGTGGCTTGCACAGGCCAGGGAGCACAAAGTCACCTTCTCCTTTAGCTCTGAGTTCACAGGTAAGGCACTGTCAAGTCACCAGATTCCAGCTCTTTTAGGGCCATAAAGAGAAAAGCGGCACTTTGAGGGGCTGGTGTAGGAGTTTGCAGCATCCCCATAAGCAGGGGAGGAGGTCACTGTGCAAGTACCCAGAGCCCATATGCAGTTCCTCTCCCATTTCCCACCTCTGTGACCAGGGACAGAGCCAGCTGCTCCCCAGACCCCACAGCCAACTCGTGCTGTCCAGGTCCTACTCAGACAATATAACCATCAGCATACAGTGCAGCGACCAGCTTGCTGGTGAAGGTGGCAACTGAAAGCTCTCCGCAAGTTCCCACACCACACAGGACGACGCAGCTGCACCAACGGCTGTAGGCACACTTTTCTAGAGGCAGAGGGGGAATGGGTTGTCTAACACAAGCAGCTCGGAGCCCAGCCTCACGCCTCCTCCCTTCTCTGCACCACGCTCCAAGCCCAGGCGCACCTTCCCCAGGCAGGACTGCCAGGCTGAGCCGCCCGAGCTCCGCTCACCCCATCCCAGCTGGAGGCAGTGACGTGATTTCCTGCGCCGCGGCACTGCGCTAAGGGGAACATTGCACTGCTGTTTACTCATGGCTGGATCCTAATATAGCGGGTGTTTTTTTTTTTTCTTAATTGCAAAGCGGCCTTTCCCTCCTCTCCTGCATTGTAGATCCATTTCCCGCACAAGCACATGGGTGACAGCTGTAGCCAGCACTCCAGAGCGCGTTCGAAAGCCCCTCTCGGCTGAGGCTGACGACAATGCCGCGCTTGTTCCCCAGCACAGGCTCGCACTGTCTCCTCGCAGGAGCAGCTCCTCGCTCTCGCACAAGGTCTGCGCTTTCCTCAGGGCTGGTTTAACTGCTGGAGCCGCTGCAAAAGGCTGCTGTCAACCCGGTCTGCCAGCAGACATCTGGGCACTCCAGCTCCCACCCAGCAGACCCAGGTCCTTGGCACGGACCGAGGGGCAATTTCACCCCCAGGGAACCGCTTTGGTACCCGGCTGCGGCGGCAGCTGAGCCCTGCTAAGCACAACCTGTCCCAGAGGTGAAATACAGCAAAAGGCAGCGACCGCTGGCATCAGGAAGGATGGGGACTCAAACTCTGAAGGCTGCAAGGCCTCCCCAGACTTGAAAGATGATGGGGTGGGAAAGGGGTCAGTACATCAACTGTTCTGACAGCTTCAGGGGTCATAACTTCAGACCCACATCTCTTTCCCAGCCTGCCCCCTTCCCCTCCAGTGGATCTGGTTTCTGGAGCTGCAGTATTTCTCAAATGCCTGCTGAGCAGTACCACGACCTTGGGTCCTGCAAGAGCCGCGCAAGAGTGCCGGCAGAGGCAGGAGGCAGGCAAGGGACCTTTGCCTTCGAGTCACCGCTAGCAGAGTTCTGTTTATTTGCAGTTGTGAAAATCAGGGAAAGCTCAATACTTTTACCAATAGGACTCAGCTGTGCTGGAAGAAACACAGGACAGATGTTTCAGGTGCCAGACAAGGACATCTTCTGACCTAGAGAAAGTTGTGCAATATGCATGCGAGCTAGACAATTGCACTACAGCAGCCAGCAGCTCTTAGGAAAACACCCCCGTGCGCTCCGCATTTGCTTAGCATGACTGCTGGTGTAGTCCTCAGCATAGCACAGGGAACGTCCGATGTCCAGAGAGACTCCCGAGGGAAAGGAGAGCCTGGGAGCAGGCTGTGGCAGAGCACTGCTCCAGGACCTCCAGCCCCGCTCACCCACTGGTCAGTGGACGACTCTGAATCTGCTTCCAGGCATCTCCTCATCACCGGGCTGGGGCTCTCCGCCAGCTCCCATGCCCACACACGTGGCCGTGCAGATGTCCCGTGGATTAAGCTGTGCCCTGAAAACACAGGTTCAAGAAAGGCACCTGACGATCCCATCAAGCTACCTGCTGTGAACCCCGATCCCCTTGGACTCGGCAGCCTGCAGAGGACATGGGAAGCCATCGAGGAGCAGCGCCGGACCCCGCTCAGCACAAACAGCTGCCTTAAGACCAGTGCTAAACGTCTGCTTGAAACAGGTTTCATCAGAAAGCAACAAGTGCTGCAGCAAGTAGAGCTGCAAACACCCTTTGTACCAACAACAACGTTCCAGGAAAGAACTAGTTCTCTCCCCGTTAGGGAGACAAGAGGGAGCTGTACGCAGTTTAATAATATTTAAACCTTTATTCCAGATCACAAGTAAAGCAGGCCTTGGCTTCATAAAAGCACATCTTGGTTTAACTAATTAATTTGATAATCCCCTATTTGCAATCCTCGGGAGACATTCAGCATCTAAAGCAAGTAATTACCACTAAGTGGCAACCTCTTAGTGAGGCCCAGTCTGATTAGGGAAAAAATTTCTTAAGCCAGAAATATAATCACGGTGTGATTTCCCAGAAGGGCTGGAGGAGCGACTACACAACAACAGCTGGTCACGCTCACCATTTGAAGGAACACGAGCAATTCAATTACTAGGTCTCCAGCTACACTTCAAGACGTCGTTCAGCGCCACGTGCAAACCCAGTGTGCAGTTCACCATCAGGAGGCATTCCCGGAGATCTTTTATAGGTACTGAAGTCCCACTTAGGGCTCTCAGATATCCATGTGTGCCACAGGGTGGGGGCAAATAAAAAAAAAAAAAATAAAAAATTTAAAAAATAAAATAAAATTGTAGCTCAGGCCTGCTGCTGCAGCAAGCTCACCCTGTGCAGTCCCACAGGGATTGATCCAAGCGGGGGAATGCCAGCCTTGGTACAAAGGCACACCTCGATGACACACAGCGTTCTCCCCAGACAAGCCAGCTGGACGTAATACATGCAGGGCACTTGCTAGTCTAATGCCTGCTCCAGGCATCCCCAAGCGCCTGGGGTCTCGGCTCAGCAGCAGCCCAGCACTAGCACTGATCACTGCCAGAGCCCACGGGGAGTCCTGCTTCTGCGTACGCCCAAGATGCCCATCTCAAGCTGAGCAGCTTTGGGCTTCTTCAACTTTGGGCAGTTCCTTTTGGGGAACATGGGTAGCCCCCAGGCCTTGCGAAGCAGCAATGCTACACACCGCTCTTGAGTTAACGGCGTCCTCCAGGGACTTCTCCTTATGTGAAAATCATAAACACACCCAGTGCGGGTAGGAAGGAGGCTTGGATGGAAGCCAGGCCTCCTGTCCCCATCAGGCACCTTCCCAATAGGTACGTTTTCTCTACCGCGCGCACACACACCGACTTGTTACTGGGGTGGACTCCCCTGCCTGGGTGCTGGGTGCCAGCATCTCGGTGCTCTGTCCCCTAGGCAGGCACAGTGGTTGGCAGGATGCGACCACCCTGGAGTGAAGACCCCAAACCCCCCGAGAGCCTGGAACTGAGACCTGGCAGGGGCACACCTCTGTGGACACAGACACAGTTAGGAAAGCTCAAGTCCTTTATGAGGAGCTGCTTGTTTGTCTCCCTAGTGTCCAGGCACTGAACACTGAGGATAAAGTGCTTCTGAGCATAAAGTGCTCTTGGCTTAGATATCCATCTGTAGTTTCAAGACTGCTGCTTCAAAACTCACCACTGGCTCTGGTTAGAGATGGCCAGATTGGCTTTCTTTGAAGAGCAGCCTAAAACTGACCCGGCTCTCTCCAGAGCCCACATATTTAATGGCATGAGACAGTAATCTGTTTACCTTCCCTGCTGGCAGCGATGCTGCACGCTGTTTAGTCCCCACAGCACATGTTTACTGTACTCTCCAGGACAGCACGCTCACCTCCCAGCTAGACGTGCCAGCGGGCACCCACCCTTCCTGCCCCAGCCCAGAGGCCACCCCACAGTCCCTCTCCCACAGACACGGAGCACAGGGTCTCACAGCTACCACAAATGCCACCCTGCCACAGCTGCCTGGGCCAGCTCCTCTTTCCAGGTCTGCTCGACAGAGCAAGGGCTGTAAGGACAGACAGACACCCTGCAACCCCAGGAGCCTCCCGCTTGTGTCCCTGCTTTGTCCCCAGCTCACACCTGAGCAACCAGCACCCACAAGACACCTGCCCTGCCCAGCCCACAACAAAAGAAGCAGATCCAGCCCTCAGCAGACACTCTGAGTATGTGCTAAGCACCAACCGTTACCAGACAAGGGCTGGGACACGCTTCTGCGATGGAGATGCAGCCCTTCTCTTCCCAAAAGCAACCTAAATCCTGCCAGGAGCAAGGGCAGCCAGCTCCAACCCCCTGACCACCGGCTGCCCCACAGCTTGCAGAGCCCGGGCCAGCACCCAGGTCCTACCTGGGGTGACAGCCAGGGACCGCAGTACCTCCAGGAGCTCTAACCCCCAGGATTGCTATTCCCCCTGGGTGCACTCTCTGCCAAGCACCCCTCCAGCCCCTCGCAAACCCCTCACTTACAGCCAGTGCTTGCAGAGCCTGTGCCCAGCAGATCCCAGAAGATCCTGCAAACCATTCTCCCATGGCAGAGTCTCTCCAGAGAGAGGGAACGCTCTCACCTGCCTGCAGTTTGCTGCTCGATATCAGGCAGAGAAGCAGCTGGGCTAGCTCAGCACTCACTGGGGCAGAGCAATAGCCCCAAGGTACAGCTCGGGCTGTGGGCACGCAATCAGTGCTCTGCACAGCCGCATGGGCGTTCCCTGGGACCAGCTCTCCCTCGCCTGGAGCAGCTGGGCTGTGTTGCCCACTGAACTCGGGCAGTCCCACTGGGGGTCCTCCAGGTGCTTCTCAAAGTACCTTTAATCCTGCTGGTATTTCCAGCAGGGGAATGGCAACCTGTTCAGAGCTGAGTGACAGTTTCCCCTAGTACAGGAGAGACCTGCCTCACCCCCCTCCAGCCTTGCCCAGCTGGTAGCAAAGGGGAAAGATCTGGTTTGTCCATCTCACTCTCAACAGAGCAGCTCTGCAAGGCTCCAGGCTGAGATTTGAGTCACTCTGCAGCGGGCAAACAGCTGTTTGGGGTCAAGGTCTTCTCCCTGGGGGGGTCTGGAGCCAACTCTGCTGACTGCAGATCCAGAGTGCAGGAAGTGATGGGAAAGCTCCTCAGATGCCACTGGGAAGGGCTGGTCTGACAGGGAAAGCAGCAGCCCGCCACGGGACATCCGCAGCTGGCAATTAGAGGGGAGAGCTGCAGGGAATGCCTGCAGCAAGGGTGCCAGGCAGGAACACAGAGCAGGTGGGAAACGGGGCACGGCGGGATCCCGGAGGAGGTGGATGTGGACCGTGGGTCCCACAGCAGAGACGCTTCGCTCCCAGGGTGGGTTGGAGGAGCCATGGTGTGAGCGCGGTGCCAGCTGGGGTGGGCACCTCCTCTCCGGGCACCGGGGCTGGAGAGAACCCGCGGGAACAGCAGCAGGCATGGCAGTGCGTCTCCTGAAGGAGACCAGCAGCTTCCTCCTCAGACAGGAAGGGCAGAGGGCCCCTCAGTCTCTTCTGCTCGCCCCTCACTTGCCCTTCTTCCATTGCTCCTGCTGCTCGTCCTCCTTGCAGGGGATCTCTGCTGCAGATCCACGGCAGAGCAGCCGTGCCAAGGGACCGGGAGGCCGGCACCCCTCCAGCATCCACGCGGGGCCTGTGCTGGCCCCCGGTTAGAGCGGGGCCGCCTGCCTCTGGAAGAGCTGGGCAGCAAGCAGGACGAGCAGGTCGAGAGCTGTGGGACCGGGACGCCGGATATCCCGGGAAGATGCCGGCTGTCCCCGGCACACCTGCGCCAGGTGTCCTGGAAGCAGGGGGAGCCCCACAGCCTGGAGCCGGCCCTGCTCGGCCCCGAGCCCAGGCAGCAGCTTCCCCACCGCTGCCGAGCCCGCGCAGGTCCCAGCCTGCTTCTCTGCCGCTTTTCCTTTACCAGAGGCTTCGGTTGGGTTCACCCCTCGCCTGCCAGGCCGCCGCTGCCAGCATGTGGCGCCGGAGGCAGCGCGGGAGCGGCAGGGCCACGGGCAGCGGTGCCCCGGGGTGCCCGGGCAGGGGGACCGGCAGCTGCCCGCACACCCGCGCCGGGCCCGGGGCAGGGCGGGAGGCTGCGGAGAGCACTCCCCCGCCACGCCGGAACAGACCTCACACTGCCACAGATGGGGATTTTTTTTCCCCTTTAGGACCATCCCTTCCTGCAAACGCGAGGCCCTCGGCCCCTGTCGCCGAGTCCAGCCGTGGCAGCCCGCGGAGAGGCCGGCGGGGGGCGGGGGGGGCCGGGC
>VZTO01018154.1:144846-162848 GCA_013400615.1 Syrrhaptes paradoxus | reverse complement strand
CGCGGGGCGACACCTGCCGGGCAGCGCGGGAGCCGCCTCCCCTCACCGCCGCGCCGCTCCCTCAGGCGCCCGGCGGGGCCCCGGCCGCGGGGAACGGGCTCCCGGCGGGGGGAACGGGCTCCCGGCGGGGGAAACGAGTTCCCCGCGGGGGTCCTCCGGCACCGCCGGCCCCTCTCCCGCCCCCTCAGTGTCACCCTCCGCGGGGGACGCTGCTTCCCTCACGGCCCCGCCGCCCGAGGGGTCCCCAGGGCCGGGGGGGGTGGCACGGGACCCCTGTTTCTGGCAGTTTGGGGACAGTTCGGCTGCCTTTGGTCCAGGGTGACCATCCTGGGCTCAGCGAGGCAGCTGCTGGGTGTTGTCACTCTTCGTTGCACTCACTGTAATTTCCTGATTGCTTCAAAAGCTTTTTTTTTTTTTTTTTTTTTTTTTTTTTGTGAAGGGCAAAATAAACCCCAAACACGTACAGCGATTCTGTCCGTTCCCGAGCAGGAGGACACAGATGGGAGCGGGCCTGGCAGGGGTCAGCAGGGACCCCCCGGCAGCGACAGCTCCGGGTCCCTGACCCGTCCTGTCCCAGCAGAGCTCCTGCTCCCGCCGCCAGCCCACACCGCGGGCTCTGGACACATCGTGCTGCTTGGCTTCATGGCCATTTCTTTTCATCTTTCTGAGATACTTTTGCAAAGCTTTTACCAGCTTTCTCCGTGAACAGGTGAGGGAAGGGATGCCTCCTGAAAACCCGTGTGTCCCCGCCCAGGGCTGTGGCAGACAGGAGAGCCTGCCCGGGGAGGCCAGGCTTGCTGAGAAAGCGGGCAGGACGCGAGGTGTGCAGGAGAAACCTGGAGGGATGGCCCCTGCACCAGTGATGCTCGTGGGGTGCCAGTGCCAGCCGTGCCTGGAGGACGGCTCCCAGGACAGCCCGGAGCCCACTGTTCATCCGGCTGCCTGTGAGACCCTCGGAGCCCCAAAGCCACCGGGGACCCGCAAGTGGCGAGGCCCCAGGTGTGCGCACAGCCCAGAAGCCAGCCTCCCCCCCAGCCAGCCGAGGAGCCAAAGCAAAGATTTAACTGGTTCTCCGTGGGCTTAGCTGGGCTCCGGGAGGCAAAGCTTGTGCACAGGCAGAGATTGCCCTGCGTCGCTGACAGAGGGAAAGCACGAGCACAGCAGACCTGTCTGCAGGCTCTGGTCTCCCCCAGGGCCCCACAGCAAGGAGATGGGGCACCCCGGCCTCTCCAAACCCATCTTCATGGGCTGCCCGTGAGCTTGGGACAACCTGTGGTCTGAGGTAGACCAGACCAAGTGGGCTGGTGGCCACCTCCCCGGTGTCCTCAGAACCCTCCCTCTCCAACTAACCCGCCATGGGTTTCATTTACCTTTGGGGCAGCCTGGCTGCACAGCACTGGATGCCAGGAGAAGGCGAGATGAGGGGAGCCCAGGTGGCTTCTTCAGGGATCTTTGCCCTCCCCGTGGCTGTGAAGAACAGCTCTGTCTGGCTGCGGCGAAGATCACAACCCTAGGATCTGGGGTCCTTGTAAAATCAAAGCCCCCGCCATGTCGGCATCCATCCTGGCTGTTCTGCAAGAGTCCCCAGGAGGAGCAGCCTGGCCACGCAGTCCACCAGGGCAGGGAGTCCCACGTTTGCTCCTCCAGGCAAAAGCAGAGAAATCTGAACTACGAAGGGGGTGTGGATCACCCCACCCAGCTCCTGCTGATCTAAAGATCCCACTGGTCTTGTCTGTCCTCAGCTTGTCCACGCTGCAGCTTATTCCCTGCGCAGCTGGAGTGCGGGGAAAGCCTTCTGGCCAGCCTTGCAGCCTGGCGGGTGGCACGGCCACTGGAGAGGGTCCCCACCTCTGTGGGGAGCCTGGGGACGCTCACCGCTGGCGGCTGGCGAGGAGACACGGGCGAGCTGAGGGGCTGGCTCGACACGCGCTGGAGGGGTGCAGCACGAAGCACAAAGGCTCTCCCATCCTGGCCGCTCTGCCCTGGAACGCAGCATGTGAACCGCTGCCCAGCACAAATCTGTTCCTCATTATCCGCCCTGGCTGCCGACTGATCCTGGCTCCATCACCAGCCGCTCGCCACGCGGCCCCGGCCAGCTCGCATCCCCTCAGCCGAGCAACTTCTGCACGACTTCACCAGCCAGCACAGCGGGGCAGACTGGGACCAGGGCTGGTATCCACCTCTCCAGAGGTAATTCCAGAGTGAAAATGAATTGTTCCCTCCACCAGCAGGCAGAGGAGGCTTCCAGTGAAAGCAGGGAGCCAGGACGGCTGCTTCACGTGCGCAGAGCAGTAAGGCAAACACAGGAGAATTCGGGAAGAGGTGTTGAGTCTGATGGTATTCAGGTGAGATGGATGCTGGACAGACAGGAGCAGGAGGGAGCAAAGAACGGACTGATGTGTCTCCAGATACACCCAGACTGAACTGGTTTCTCCTGCATTGGCCTTCCCACTGTTCTCCGTGCAAACATGAGCATGGTCAAAGCCTCTGCCATGCTTTCTCCTTGCTGGGACCAAGTAGGAGGTGAGAAGCTGGGCTCCCCTTCACTGGCTTCCCACCACCTCTGCCTGTATAGACCATTGTGGAAACGTCATGTGAGGGTGTCAGAAGTGCTCCAGAAATAGAGCAGAATGAAAAATCACGCAAGGTTGCCTGTGAGTCAACAGCACCCTTGCTGCAACAGAGAATGTGAAGCTGGCAGCTTCAAGGAAATTATTATTCCTCTTGGCTTGGTACTGGTAAGAAACAACGGGGTACCAGTTCCAACCTGGGGCTCCCCAGAACAAAAGAACCAGCTTTAGGGAGACAAGGCAAAGAGAGGAGCTGCTACAGGGGGGCACAGGGAAACCAGAGTACAAGTCTTCCCGGAGACACACCTGGAAGGGCAAGAGGCGACGGGGACAAGCTGTGCCAGGAGAAATTCTTGCTGGACATAAGGAGAAAATAATTCTGCATGAGAGTGGTGCAGCCGTTGTGAGGCTCTGGGACAGGAAAGGTGGTGACACCTCCATCCTTGGGGACTTTCCAAACCCAATGGGACAGGGCTCTGAGCTACCTGCGCTGGCTTTGCCACCAGCCCTGGATCGAGCCAGTGTTGGGCCACAGACCTCCCGAGCCCCTTCCAGCCTGAAATTTACCTGATGCTCCAACATTCATTGCAAAATAGCAAGGTGGTGATTTTAAGACCACTGCTGAGCTGACTTGGGAGATGGCCAACAGCAACTCATCGCCCACAGCTTGGCTCTTCCACCCAGCTGCTGCCCCCGTTACCAGAGCTACCTTACATCCTCTGCTGACTTCACAAGTTCTGGTACCACAGAGAAACTGGAGGAACTGAGCATCGGAGAAACTAAATCACTTGTGGAAAAAATGTGCAGATCTAATGGCAGGCTCTGAGGAGAAACCTGCGTGCAAAATGACGGGTCTACGATAGTCAGGCAGCTCTGGGATGGGATTGCTTATAATAACAGTCAGGGGGTTGTGTGTTCTGGGTTAGTCTGACAAGCATCTCCTTTGGGTCTGGCCTTGCTCTGTCCTGCAGAAGTGGAGGCTTGGGCACATGTGTTCGTGGTTTGGCCCGGTTCTTGTGTTTTTCCACTGAAGCACTTCAGTATTTTTAGGCTGAAAGAGACGGCTCTGTGCTGTGCTGGAAGGGTCAGAGCAGTCCTGTGCAGGCAGGACGCTGCCTGCTCTCTCTGTAAAGTGAAATGCAGAGATTAGAGTATGAGAATACCGATAAAACCCTCAGGGGAAGGGTATAGTAGGAGCCACCATCCCTGGGGCCGAGGGTGGGAAGAGGGGGCTCTGAGCTCACCGGCTGCTGGCTGCACGCGCATTAGCTGCTGGACTCAAACTGTGCGAGACGGCAGCAACCAGCCCCAGCCATTCCCAAAGCCAAGATGTCTACTTTTCCTCCTCCGAGGACCTGAACACCGCAGACCCACCACTTCCAGGAAAACCACCTGGCCCGCACAGCCTGGGGCACTGCCAAGGCGGCCGTGTCTGCAGGAACCGCTGGCACCGAGGTCGGCACGCAGAGCGCGCTCAGCCAGCATTGCCGGGCCGTAGGGTGGGAGGCAGAGGGGAAACGTCAGGAGCAAGAGCTTTCCAAGGGACCAGGACACAGCTCTCAGGGCTAGGAGCTGTACAGGGACCCTGCCAAAAAGGAGCTGGGGGTGATGGTAGGTGCCAGGCTGAACACAAGCCAAACATTGATCCTGTGAATCAAGTAAACCGCATTTACCCTCCTTTAGAAGTGGAACCAGCAGATCGAGGGAAGAGCAAAGCCAGCACACCCTCATGCACGGAGGTTCCTGTGATCCAGAATACCCTGAAACAGATCCATTTGAACCATATTTTTGGCAAAAAGAGAGGAAGCATGGACATGGGAAGAGCTGGGCTCCCAGCACTGTGCAGCCACAGCGGCAGGCGGCAAGGGCTCGGCTGCTCCCCAAGGCATGGCCTTAATGACGGCTGCAGGCAAGCTTCTGTTCAGAAAGAATTTCACATTTTCCACAAACATTACTGAAACTAGGAAATCCCGTTAGGCACATCGAGAGAGGGAGGCTGTGGCCTCGGGTAGAGAAGAGCAGAGAGGGACAGAGACATGGTGCCTGCAAGCGAGAACCGAACCAGGAGCTGCGGGAACCAGGCTGGGCAGAGGTTCTCCGACAGCAGAGAGACCAGACTGCGACACCTGCTCCAACTCCGATTTATTGAACATTACAAAATACTCTGCATATATTTTCACATTTAAAACAATATTCTTGCAAATAAGATATTAAGTCTTGAGTCATCTGTGGTGCCCACGGCTACAGAAAACACTGACCCAGCTAGAGATTTAGTATGGCCCAATATCAGAAACCAAAACCAGAATAAGGCATACCAGAAATGCAAAACTATATAAAAACCTTTTAAAAACCTCATGCTCATCTGGTGGGACAGGTACTTTCCCTTCTTCCCCAAAAGGAGCATTCCCAACCCTCCTGCACCACCGGTGCCAAGCTGCTGTGCCGAGCTTTTGTGTGCCGAGCCATTCTTGGGGAGCAATTCTTGGCCAATGAGGTCACAGCAGGAATAATTCAGCGTGTGGGCTATTGCCACTGGGTCCCACCACCCTCTCAGGAGGGACCAGGGGTGGCTGGGAGGCAGGTGGTGGGGACAGACCTTGAAGATGCCACTCAGCTCTCACCCATCACCGCTGTTCCTGATGTACATACCTGCCGCTCGCTCCACTCCTTGGGACCAGCCCTCCCAGCCGATGGGCCCCAGGCAACTGGAGGGACTGGGATGTGGGCAGGATGAATGCCAAGGATGCTGTGCAGGGCAGATTCCTCCTAGCACAGCCAGAACACTGAACATCGCAGCTACTGGGAATACATCCACACAAGAGGCATGAGACTGGCACAGCAGGTTGGCTGCTGGAGGAGTCCCTGTGCGTACAGATTCACTGGTCCAGCTCCCGGTGGAGCCAAACCCCAGGAGCGCTGCTCCCAGTCCTGAGAAGGTCATGGCCCTGCCTCTGCGGTACCTCCATAACCCGGGGAACGCAGAGCTGCCACGGCAAGGAGCACACCTCTGCCCTCCCGGCCGAGCTCGGTGCGTGCAGTGAGGAACCAGCGCTGTAGCCACCTTGGAGCCAACGGCTCGGGTGCTGGGGGTGGAGGGGCTGCCGTGCCCTGGCTGCCGCTCCCAGCCCTCTGCCCGGAGGTCTCCTGCCCACAGCCAGGCTGGAGATGAGCTCCTGCTCCCACACCCACGACAGCCACAGCCCGTTAGCCAGCACCCCCACACCTCAGGGCAGCACAGCCGTGACGGGATCGAGTCCGGCTGGGGTCCCGGCCCTGGGGGGATCATCTCTGGCCTCCCAGCTGCGGAGGTGCGTAGGGACCAGAGGAATGAGGTTTGGGGTCTGTGCTTCCCTGGGTGGACAGGGGCTGGTACCTGCTTTTGCAGCACAAACCCCAGTTATTGACCAGTTCTGCATCAGTAGGTGCATGGGCAAAGCCCACCTTGGAGCACAGCTCCGGGAGGAGTGCTGGCTTCTCCTGCCACCTCCTGTGACTTTATGAAGACACACACAAGCTTTACAACGCAAGACAGCAGAGCGGTCAGTGGGTCGCAGCCCATCTGCAGCCCCCAGCCCCTTCCCCATCCGCAGGATGCCTCAGAGGTGGCTCGTTCTGTTGAACATCAGCCACCTGGGCTCCGCGGTGGGCAGCATCCTGCCCTGCTCCTCCGTGGCCATCAAAGGCTGCAGCTCCTGCTGCTCTGCGCCGTCCGGGCTGCTGTCACTCTGCGACCGGCCGCTCTTGGAGACGTGGCTGGGGAACTGGAAGCAGGAGCTCTGCTCCAGCATCGTCTGGCTGGCAGACTGGGGCTGCTCCTCCAGCACAGGGCAGGCAAATCTCCTGTGCTGAGGTCCGCTCTCGATGCCTGGGGGCGAAGCGATGCTCTCCAGGGAGGAGATGCTCTGGTTCCACGCCTTCTGCATATCCACTGGCACGATTTTGGTGGTCTCCGAGGAGACGTAAACAGCCAGATCAGCCTGATCTCCTTTCCACGGCAGCTCTTTCTCTGCCAAGGTGGGCGATGGCGGGATGATGCAAGGGCTGGGGCAGACGTCCAGGCTGCCTGGGGATGCAGAAGGAGGGACAGTGAGAGGGATTTTGCACAGCTCTTGCTCTCTCCCTGGGCCCTGCAAACATTGCAGAACCAACCACTACCAAATAACCAGCTGGCCCAGGGATGCAGGAGCCACCAGGGAGGCTCTGCCATGCCTCCAGAGCCACAGAGAACAGCGATTCTCACATTCATGCTCTGCTGACTTTGGTTTTGCCCAGGCCAAGGCAACTTTGCTCCCCAGGTGGAGGAAGGACAAGCCACTCGACGGCAGCTGCCTTTGTGTGGGAGCATCAGTGCCTACCAGGAGTTGCCTTTCCCTGCAGGATCTCATCGGTGGCTCGAGCGATGAATACGATCCCTTCATCGTCCTCTCTCTCCGTCTCCGAGCTATCGCTCTCCTCCTCCTCGGAGCTGACCATCACCAGGACAGGAGCTGCGGCCAGACGGAGGGAGTTGGTTTGAAGGATGGGGCGCCCTGTGTGGGAGGGACTGCACCCACGGGAGAAGGACTTGGTGCTAGCAGACTGCTCCCACCCCACCAGCTCCCCTTGCCAGGGCCTGGAAAACTCGCCTGCCACCACCTTACCCGCCTCCTGCCACGGGACGTTTCTGTGCGTCTTCCCGTTGGGAGCCTCGCTGCTCAGAGAGATGTTCTTCTGCAAAGGAAGACAGACTGGCTGGGACCTGCTCCGTGCAAACCCCTAACCCCAACCCAGGCAGCTGCAAGCCCAGTAACCCCTGGGACACAGCATCCCACCCCAGCGAGGGGGCAGCTGGCAGCCCGTGGTTCCTAGTCCCTGGGCACTGCGTCCTCACGCCCCTACGACAAACAGCTCAGCTGCCAGGGCTTCAAGAGCCTCCAAACGAGAGAGGACGCCTACGGCCCAGCACGGTGCCACACATCTGAGCCTGGATCTGCACCAACGTTCAAGCTGTTTTCCAAGAGCACCCAGCATAAAGCAAACGTGGGGCTCCTCCAGGGCTGGGGGCCGCTTTGCCCAGGGAACAGCCACCCCGCGGCAGTGCTGGCACGGCGGGGACACGTGGACATGCAACACCCGCCCGCTCCCACACAGCGTAGGCAGGACGGAGATGAGATGAGCCGTGCTCCCTGCTGGCTCTGGAGCTGCTGATGCCCTGCAGCACCTCACCTACACCCCAAGGGACCTCACTGTGCGTCCTGGGGGAGGCCAAAGCTCAGAGCTAGGAAAGGAGTCGGAGGCTGGGGAGGGCTTGCCTTTTTCCTGCCTTTTTCCTTCAGCCTGGCCTTGTTCTTGGAGGAGCAGGCATTGTGCTTTGTGGACTTGAAGGTCTCCAGACGCCTCTTCATGTTCTGCCGGAAGATTTCTTTGTCTTGGCGCTCTTGTTTATCTGGAGAGATGAAGTGACGGCTGTAGCTGGCCTTGTACTGGCCGAGGGAGAGGCAAAGAGACACAGGGTGAGCAGCTGGCCCCCACAGAGCATCCTCCATCCCTGCTCCTCTTACGGGTGCTGCTGCCCTCAGGGCACGCCACGGCCGGGGAGCACTCACCCGCCGGCGGGGCTTGTAGAGGCTCCCTCGCAGCACATGGTGCATGGCGGCGTCCTCCTTGTCCCGGCGGCTCCGCACCGTGTTGATCACCTGCATGTCCAGGCACGCGCCGCTCCCGCTCTCCCTCCTGGGAGGGCAGAGGGAGATGCTGGGCTCCCTGCCTGCGTCCTGCCAGCCCTGGCACAACCCACCCCCAGGGAAGAGGGTGGCTGCAGGGGTCCAGCAAGCTCTGCCCAGGGGCTGGGAGGGATGCTTGGACTCACAGGAGGTTTGTGACTGACGACTCCGACATGGACGTGCGGCTGGGCATGGAGGGCAGCGCCAGCTTGGCAGCCGAGAGCACGTGGCCACCCTGGGAGGTGGGAGGGCAAGGCTGGCATCAGGGCAGTGGGGACCCAGCTGGGCTGGGGGGTCCCCACCGCCTGGCCGGAGGGGACACGGAGTGACCATGCATGGGGCCAGCCGGCTCCATCTGGGGCCATCCGTCTGCCTCGCCCCCACTGTGTGCCTGCTCATCCCTACCTGGTCAACAAAGCTGATAGCATCCCGGATGTTCAGCTTGTAGTAAACGTCCCAGATCTCATCCCGCAGCCTGTAGGCAGATTTCCGCATCAGCAGCTGGCTCAGGTACTTCTTGTCAAACTGTTCCCACCTGCCACAAGATGCAGACATGGGCGGTTCAGCTCCCATGGGGTACCAAGGCCGGAGACCCCCTGCCCGGGCAAGCTTGAGTGTCTGAAGCATGGCAAGAGCAGGCTGGGTGTGCAGGACCTGACCGTGCCCAGGGACACGCTGCCAGGGAGGGTGGGAGGGAATGGGACACGCTGAACATTCGTCCCTGCCCAGGGGGAAGCCGGAGACCGGTGGGCCTGTGGGAGGCAATGGGAGCGGGACTGGGGCCAGCGCGGCGGCCCCGCTGGAGTGCCTCTCCTCCAGGAAACCAGCTTTTCGCATCCCTTTCCTGTCGCCGTGCTGCAGATAAACACTGCCCAGGCTCTCACAGGGCTGTTCCCTCCTCAGCACCCAGCCCAGCATCATCTGCGGTGAGGCACAGGGCCATCGCCGTCACCACGGCCACCCTGCAGCCCCCCAGCAGCGCCAGCATGGGCAAGCAATGCCAGCTCTGGTGGCATCCCCCACTGTGCCGGCCCAGCCTCTCTCCAGGATGCTTTGGGGAGGCTGGTCTGCTGCAGAGGAGCAGACAGACAGTCCCCTTCCAGACAGACAGACATACAGCCTTCCTGGTCGCGCTGCCCTGCCTACAGCACGGAGGTCCTCCAGGGAGACCCGGCCATGTCCCCAGGGCTGGCACGCATCCCCCAGCCACCCGATGGCCAGCAGAGGATCCTGGCTAAGATGCTCACTTGTCCCGCCAGTAATGGTAGCCGTGGTGCCCCACGATGTCCTCCACCGCTGCCAGGATGTGGTCAAAGGTCTGGAGTGAGAAGAGGGTGAGAGCGGGGGTGAGGCCGCGGGCGCCCCGTGCATCGTCCCCACCCAGCCCTGGCGGCGTGGGCAGCCTCCGGCGCCAGCACCTACGTGCTCGTGCAGCTCCTCGTTCAGCGTGGGCTTGTGGTGGTCGCTGCGCTTCACCTTCAGCCACGTCACCAGTGGTTTGATGGTGAGACCCTGGAACAGCAGGAGAAGGCAAGGGAAAAACCAGGAGGGCAAGAGGGTGCGTGGCTGGGGCATGGGAGCAGAAGCAGCACCGAGTGACTGGGGACAGCAGCTGTGCCGGCCATGCATGTCCCCACCAACCCAACCCTTGCGCCCGGGACCTGGGTGATGGTCCTCTATCCTGGCAGGCAGCAACCACCTTGTACCCCTCCAGTGCCCTTCCCCTGGGCTCGCATCCAGTCCTGGGGCGCAGGAACCCCAAGCCCAGCAGCGTTGGAAAGAGAACAGCCCGGCCAGGCACACGCTGCTGCGGCTCATGGAGCGAGTCCCAGAACAAGAGGCCAACATGGGAACAACACGGGCCATGGCCCTGTCACGGTGACAGCTGCCACAGTGGTCACACACGCCAGCCTGCTGCATAGGGTGCCAGGAGGCCCCAAGGACCAAAGGTGACTTGAAAAGCCTCAAACACATGTCCCCAGGTGCCCACCTGGTCCCCCAGCACTGGAGGAGGGTATGGTGCCCTTCCTCACCTGCACAATGACAGTGAAGAACACCACCACGATGGTCGTTGCCACAAAGTAGTCCTTGGCTTTCACTTTTGCCCTGTCCAGCAGGATGACCAGGGCGAAAGCCACGGCTCCACGGAGGCCACCATAGGACATGACCACCTGGTCGATCCTGTCCAGGGGGATGAGGCGGAAGCGGTTGAGCACACAGGTCTGGAGGACAACGCCTAGGGAAGAAGGAGAAGGAGAGCTTGGGATGCTGGCAGAGCTCTGCCTGCTCCTGGAGAATGGGCAAAGCCCAGGCCAGGAGCCATGGCTGGTCCCAGACCTCAGCCCTTCTTGGGGAATGACACTTTTTGGCTGGGTTTTTACCAGCCAGGAGCACAGCAGGGCAGACTGACCCACAGCTCTGAAGAGCAGGATGAAGAACAGGGTGCCCAGCACCAGCGCCGTGTCCCAAGCCCATTTGGAGGTGTCCACAGCTGAGATGCCCAGAAACATGAAGATGATGGTCTCCGAGCTGCTGGCCAATGTCTTCATGGTGTACTTCACCGTGGTGCGGGATTTCTGGGAGATGTTGGCTTCCACGTACTTTTTGCAGCAGATCCCACAGAAGGTGACTCTGCAGAGGGGCAGAAGGAGCCGGCATGACCCTACGGCAGGATGAGGAGTGGGTCTGCTCACCGCCTCTTGCTGCTCTTGTTTGCACTGCATCCCCAATTTCCTGGGCCCCCCCAGGGGACACTCCAGTACTCACGCCAGGATGGAGGAGAGCGAGACCATCTCAGCAGCCAGGTACGCGACGTAGGCCAGGAGAAAGACGAAGAGCGGCTCGATGATGCGCACGCGCTTGGTGAACCGCGTGATCAGGGCCAGGAGGAAAGCGAAGAGCAGCCCCACGGCTGTGCCCCCCAGGCTCACCAGGAAGAAGGAGGCTGTGGGGGGGAGAAGACTCATGTGCACCATAGGCCAACAAGCCCAGCTCCTGTGCCCCGCGGCCATGCCACGCCGGTCCAGCCAAACCCGCGTCCCCACCTGGCTCCCCACTCAAGCATCCCATCATGACAGCCGGCGTGTGACCACGGGGATGGAGATGACAGAGCCGTGGTGTTCAGTGCACACCCCACAGCCCGACAGCATCTTGCGCTTGCCCCCCGCGCTTCCCGTCCAGAGGAAGAGCCGGAGGGGCTGGTGGGGAACATACTCACCTACCCCCTTCACGTAGTCCATGGCATGGATGTGTGCGGGGCCCAGCTCCACAAAAGAGTTGAAGACCTTGTACAGCACCTGCGGGCAAGGCAAATCCCTTGGGGAAGGCAGGGTATGGCCTTGCTTTGATAGGGATGGGACTGCGGGCAGCACAGACCCTGCGGAAGAGCCATCGCCTGCCCCAAATCTGCCAGGTGACATCTCGGCAGGCAAAGACCCTCAGGGCCAGGAGAGCGGATCCAGAGAGCACGGCATGGGTCTGCCCCAGCTTGGGTACATCACCTGCATCCTCTGCCTGTTCTGGGGGACTCCAGCACCCCAGCCCACGTTGGGTGCTACTTTAGGGTTCCCCAAGCTCCAACTCACCACGGTGACAGCGTCATTCAGGAGAGACTCGCCGAACACAATGATGAAGAGGGTCTCGTTTACATGGACCTCTTCAAAGACAGCCAGAACAGCCACAGGGTCCACAGCTGAGATGAGGCTGCCGAAGAGCAGGAAATCCATCAGCCCAGCTTCAACGCCTGGATCTGCCAGGACAGAAGGACCAAGCTCACGCAGATCATCTGCCCCAGAGCCCCCGTCACCAGCCTGAAGCAAGCCTGTCCCTCACCTGCTCCCTGTGACTTGTCCACAGCATCCCAGCTTGCAGCCAGGAGTGCTTCCACAACTCCAAGGTGCCCCCAGCAAAGTGGGGGGCTCAGCACATCCTTGCTGCACCGTGAGGGGAGCAGGGCTTGGGTGTCCCCCTTGGCACCCGGGTGCATGGCTGCCCCTCTGGGGGCTCAGCAGCCCTGGCTCAGGTCCAGGCACCACGCGGTTCCTCGGGGCTCAGGAGAGCTCCAAACACAGCCCAGGGCAGCCAGGGCCAGTGGCTCCAGCCAAGGACAGGGAACACAGCAACAAGCCAGCAAAGCTAGCCAAGGTAGCCAAGGTCGGCGACAAAAATAGCAAAGACATGAGTCAGCCCTGCACTGAGCAGGGCCCGTTCGTCCTGCACGCTTGACGGTCCTGCCAGAGCACCGTGCACAGGACGCCAGGACCCCGCTCCTGCTGCAATTCCTGGGAATCCACGGCAGGGCCAAGCAGTGGGCTCTGAACTTGGGGGGGCTTTGCACCCCCTGACCCATCTTTCTGGGGATGTGTTCCAAGCTGGGCAGCCCCATACACCCACCCATGAGCCCGGCGCGGTGCAGCCCCCAGAGCGCAGCGCCGGTGGTGAAGGAGTTCCAGAGCGTGCCCACCACCGCGTAGGTGAGGATGGCGCCGATGTTGTCGAAGAACAAGCGGCTGGGCATGAAGTAGCCCGAGTCGAGGACAATGGGGGGCAGAAGGAAGAGGAAGAACATGTTGGGCTCCAGCTGGTACTCGGCTTTCTTCGCCACGGCCAAGACAATGCCCCCCAGGCCCAGCCCCAGCAAGATGAGGAGACAGCTCTCTGGGACGATGGATGTCACCTTCCTTGACAGGTGGAAAACTAGAAGGAAAGGAAGAATGAGAGCATCAGCCAAACAGGCACACGGACAGAGCATCCCAGATCCGCGAGCTCCACAGAAGGGCTGGTTGGTTGATGCATGACAGACCCCGGGGAGGACAAGGGAGCACCTAAAGCTGCTTCGTGACTGTGTGTGCACAGAAGACCTTCCAGCTAGCTCCCAGGTCAGGATTTCAGGTCCCCAGCTCTTTGGGCTCTCTGTCTCCTCCTCAGCCACTGCCTAATGAGCCAAGCAGCCAGGCATTTTGCTTTTCTTGGCCTCTGGTGTCTGTACTTAAAGGATAAAAGCAATCAGCGAGCACATTCACAGTGCCACAAGCAATGCTGGCTGCTGCTTGAGCAGCCTGGTTCACCAGGACACCTTACCCCACGCAGAGCCAAGGATGCACAGCCTGGTGACGGGGTGACCTTGTTTGCAGCCGTCTGAGCAAGCAGACGGAGCAGCATGCAAACCACTGCAGCACGAGGCAGTCAGCCAGTCTCCGTGCCAGAGCACAGCCTCCCTCGGCACGGCTGACCTACCTGCATGCAGAGAACAGGCGCACACGAGCTGCAGACTTAGACACGCTTTGAATAATCAATTTATTCCACGCGAGGTTTTGGACCAAATCTTAAACTGCCATGGAACAGGATATACATTTTCTAAAGCAAGCAGAGAGTGCCCTGGTATTCTTCCATCAGCTCTGTGGCAGCGAACCTGCCGCTCAGGAGCAAGCCAGTGGGATGTCACACCAGCCAGTGCAGGGACTCGCTCCTCCAGGCAGCCTCGTCCCCAAGGCCAGGGCATCCCATGTAATCCCAAATCATTCCAGCATCCAGATGGGCAACCGCCCATCCCTGCGGATTTCTCCTCACTAGCACAGGGTCCTCCAAAGGGCTGGGGGAAAGGCTGTGAAGGGTCACAGGAGTTTTGTCCCCCCATCATTGAGTTCTGTCATCACCTGGGACGTCCAGCCCCGCTCTATAGCACAACTCGCCCATCAGATGAAGAAACCTTCTCCTGGGGAGTGGGATCCTCCAGGCACTTCCAGAGCCACCTCTGTCCTGGAGCACCCAGCAGGTCCAAGGGACATCAGGGGGACATCAGCGCAGCCTCTGAGCCGTCACTTGGCTGCGAGCCCAGTCCTGCTGCCAACCCAAACGCCAGTCCCCAAAGCCCTTTAGCTGTATTACAGATGCCCGCTGCTTAGGCCAAGCCACCCCACCAGAAGGAAAGCTGTGCTATGGTCACACATCAGCCCGCGGTCACTTGGCCCCCGTGGACAGACCGTGCCCAGGGTCCTGCCTCTGGTGGCACAGAGCGGAGAGGAGCCCAGGAACAGCCAGTGCTTCATCAGAAGGTTTCCATGTCTCTATGCCCTTGTCATTCTCCTCTGAACCTGTCCCAGTCCTGCTCCATCCTTTCTGGGACCGGTCCCAGTGTCCCCAAGATGCAGACACCCTGGGAACTGAGGTCATGGCCTCCTCATGTTCTTCCTTTCTCCTGTCCTACCACCTCGGCTGATTTGCTCTTCTCCACAGCAGCTGAGCACTGAATTAGAGAAGATAGCTCCAAGATCTGGTTCCTAACCAAAGACACCTTTGAGCACATCACTGCACGTGCGAGCCAAGGAACGCTTCCCCTCTTGTTGAGATCTTCCCAGCGCCCCGCACTGCCGCTCAGCACCGTGCACCCTGGCCGTGCCATCCTGGCACACCGCGGCACCGCGCACCTGCCGTAACGCACTGGGAACACCGCTGCAGCCGGCGAGGGCAGAGTGGCCAGCACCGGGGTGGCGTGATCCATCACCAACCGCCTCAAGGGGAAAGAGCCACAGAGCAGCCGGGGCCAAGCCTCTGCCGTAGCTGGGTAGCCACGCGCCTGGCCGCAGAGCCCCGGGCATCCCCGCTTGTCCCAGCCGCCACCGCTCCCTGCCGGGGGCTGCGATTCCCCCACGGAGGCAGTGGCGATACGGACACGCATTACAGCGCTCCAAGCAAGCCCACAGCCTGCGGAAGGGTGGCTGAGCTCCAGCCCAGCCGAATTCCTGCTAAATGACCGCACCAGCCGCGGCAGAGCCCTGTTCACCCCACGCGAGCCCGGCGAAGGCAGCGCCAGTGGGTGAATGGTGCTCACTCAGCGCCTGCGGCAGGCTGTGGAACGGCTTCCCGCCCACGGGAATACAGCTCTGAAGTTTTCAAGAAGGGAACAAGGCGTCCAGCCCCTTTCTGCATGCTCGGGAGCGTTGCCAAGATCCCCACTCCCCGCTCCGGCAGCCCATCTGCACTCTCTCTGCCGCACAGATATGCCCTGGCTGGATGGAAAGACCCAGGAGAGCCCACAGAGATGCTATGGGGACATGGGGACATGGCTTGTGGCTGTCATCGGTCATTTCCTCCCCAGAGCTAAAAACTTGCACAAAGAAGGGAACAGCATCCACGGGAAAGACCCTGCTTGTCCAAAAATCCTCTGGCTGAGGGGGGATCCTACCACCCTCCCAAGCCAATGACAGCACACGAGCTCCTCCGGTGCTCCGGGGACAGGTGGAACGAGCTCTAATTTTACAGGCGCTAGTCAAGAATTTCAGCACTAAAGGTTCCCACAGCAACGGTAACTTAGCCACATGTGAATTAACTTCAGAGCCATCATCCCACACCCAGGCATCCATAATACAGGATCTGCCACTGGGAGGACTCGGGGCCAAAACCTGTTCCGCTCCCCCGGTGCTTGGGAAACAGCAAAGCACCTGAACCAAGGCACGAGCAGCCGGGGACAGAGGTGATGGTGCCACAAGCAGTGGGGTCAACGGGAATGTGTGCTGCCAAGAGTAGAGGGTTGTGACCCACGGGGATGGAAAAACATCTGTCTGCTGGCAAACCCCTGCCCACGGGGCAGCCGTGGATGAGCCAGTTTGGGTCCTTCATTTCCCTCGTCCCCACACCCCCTTCGAGCACATCTGTGCTCTGCCCAAGCACGGAAAAGGCAGCAAAGCCCGGATGATGCCCTGCCGTGCAGGAAGGCAACACCCAAGCCAGTTTTTTCCCCGCCCCGGGTGTTTGCTGGCTCGGGGCACCCCAGCATCGTGACCGCTTCAGAGAACAGAGCCCGCAGTGTCATTTCCCCATCACCCGGGCGTGGGGCCGCGTCCTCCCCTGCAGTCACAGGGCTCAGAGCTGGCAGCCCAGCGCTGCAACCGCAGTGGCTGCTCTGCACCAGCCTACGCTGGAAGCCACAGCCGCCACAGCCGGCGCTGCCCCTCCGCTCCCCGACACCCTCCGTCCCCGGCTCCATCTCCTCCATGTGCCCTGGGGACCACGCATGCCATCTCTGGGGACACCCCTGCCAGGGTGCTGCCTGCAGCCCTGCCCGCAGGTCTGGGTGTCGCTCCTGGCTCTGAGGATCCGTCAGATCCCCCGCACACGCTGAGCCAGGCAGCCCGGAGCTGCCCGCCGCTGGGGCTGTGTCTCCCAGATGGAGAGGAAGAGCGGCCATCGGCTCGCCTCAGGCCTGGAAGGGTGTGGTGGGGCTGGGGGCTCGGGAGTGACCCTATCTCAGGTCCCCTGCGTCCGCCGGCATGGCTGGGACGCAGGCAAGGGGGGCGCAGCAAGGGACACCCGCACAGGGAGCAGCGCCGGGGAGACGGCCGAGGGAAGAAAGCAGGCAAGGGGAGCGGAGCCGGCTCTGATCTGCAGGGAGGAGGGACGCGCTCGGCAGCCGGAGCGGCACAGCTGCAGACAGAGGGTTGTGCTCCTCAGCTCCCGACGCGATGATTTAATTCATTCCTCGCGATGCTTGAGGTCTCCCTTGCAAGAAGGCTCGTACAGAGAGGAGTGTGGGGTCCCCGGCAGCGGGTTCAACGGTGCGTGGGACAGGCAGAGGCCAGCTGGTGGTCACAGCTGCAGCTGTCCCCAGGCCACTGGGAGCTGCTGGGGGTCCCCGGCTACTCAGCTCCCCTGCTTAACTCTGAACCTGCATTTCTTGAGCCGGCTCCAAACTAAGAGGATTAAGAGGATTCCCACGCCTCTGCCATGGGGGCTGCAACCACAGCAGGGCCCCCGAGGAGGAAACCTGCTTCAAGGTCACTGTCCTGTCCCCTGGGCCCAGCACAGCAGGCAGGGACACCGCAGGGGACCAGTCCTCTGGGCACTCTGCTCAGCAGCCACATGCAGGTGTCCCCTCCCCAGCAATGGGTGCAGCGTGGGGCACAGCGAGGGGCATGGCGAGGGGCACGGCGAGGGGCACAGCGAGGGGCACGGCGCTGCGGCAGCTCCCACGCATCCTCCTTGCACCTGCCCACGCGGCAGAGCCCCCCCCCGCTGCGCGGTCCTGTGCTGGGAAGCATGAGAGCCCGGGGCGATGTGATCTGGAGTCACCCACCGGAGGGGACCACAGGCACGGACCTGTCCCCAGCACCGGCACCACCGAGCCCTTCCCGGGGCTGGGGGGATCGAACCGCTTCCCTCCCTGCCGGTGACACAGGACATCCTTGCGGGGCATCTCAGCCCCTCTTCTGCTCCTGACCCCCCTCCTCTGCGTCCATCCCTCGCGGGGAAACCGGGACCAGGCCCCCACACTGTCCCTTGGACTGGACCTTCCCCTTGTCACCACTTGTCACCGCTTGTCACCGCATGCCACGCCAGGGACGGGGACGGAGGACACGGCGCGGGGTCGTGCCAGGCCACCGCAGCCCAGCTGGGGACGGTCACCAGCCAGGCGCTGGCCGTTTGTCCCCACGCCCCCTGTCCTGGCGTGCGCTCGCCCCCCTCGCCCCGGCTGACCCCACGCCCACGGGGGATGCCGCAGCCCACCCTGCCCAGCCCGGGGGAGCCGGGGAAGGGGCCGGGGGGCGGGTGACACACACTCACCGATCTTGGCCAGGCTGGCCACCAGGATCCAGGCGGCCACCAGGCAGGGCGCCTGCACCTCGCGCCACTGCCACCGCAGCAGCTCGGCCCCCGCCGGCGCAGGGGGCCCGGGGGAGGCCGCCGGGGGCTGCATGGCTGGGGGCTGCGGGCCCCGCGCCGCTCCGCCGCTCCC
>VZTO01018154.1:104112-138293 GCA_013400615.1 Syrrhaptes paradoxus | reverse complement strand
GCTCTCCTTGTCCCCAGCTGCACTTTGCCCGCCTGTCCCCGTGCCCCTCAAAGCTGAGCTCATTTGAAGGTTTGATGGGTCACAGTTGCCCTGTGCCGGGGCTGCCGGCACCCCACGGCCCCAGTGTGCCGTCCCAGCCGCCCCGAGGTCTGGGGGCTCAGATCCCGCACGGTTCAAAACCTCATCCGAGGGCGTGGGAGTAACCCTGGCCCTGGGGTGTTGATGCTCCCTGGCACGGAAGTGCCGCCCCGGGATTTTTGTCAGGGTGGCGTGAGCCCAGGACAGCCCATCTCCATCCGGGGGGCTGGCAGGGCGGGGTCGCAGCCGGACCCGTGCCCAGCCCTGGGAGCATCCCTCCTGGGGAGCGCAGCCAAGCTCGCATGGGAAACATGCAGGGTCGGGTCCCAGGGGCTTGGCCTCCCCCACCAGCTGGGACATGTCACCAGCCCCAGTGGGAGCCGGGGATGTTAACTCCAGCTTGCTGGGGCTCTGGCAGAGAAGCAAAGCTTTTGTGCTGGAGCTGTGAGTTGCTCTTCACTGTCTTTGAGTCCCCGGGGGGATGCAGGGACACCCAGGAGGATGCAGGGATGCTCAGGAGGATGCAGGAGGGGTCTCCGGTGCCCAGGAGGATGCAGGGATGCCCAAGGGGACACCCAGGAGGATGCAGGAGGGGGTTTCCCATGCCCAGGAGGATGCAGGCATGCCCAAGGGGACACCCAGGAGGATGCAGGAGGGGGTCTCTGGTGCCCAGGAGGATGCAGAACTGCCTGAGGGGATGCAGGGATGCTCAGGAGAGCCCTTTGCCTGTGGAGGATTTCCCCAGCAAGCAAACCCTGCGTGGGGTGAGTGTTAGTGTTGCCCTCTGCGGAGGCCAGCAGCCCATGTTTGGTGCAGGTTGCCATGGCTGGCTGGCGAGGCCAGCAACAGTGGGAGGTGCAGCGGGACACTAACAACATAACAACGGCGTCCAACCTGACAGCGGTGCTCTGCCAAACTGCCCATTATCCCAAGGCTTAATCAGGGTCATTCGTTATTTTAATGCACATGGTGTTTTTTTCTTTGCCCTCTGGATTCAGTGTCATGCTCAGGGTGAAGTCAGACATGCGAGCTCTTGCACGATCTCATGACTCGAGGAGATGGGCTTTCACGGAAAGCACCCCCAGGGAGGTGGCACTGCTGGGGGTCGGCAGCCTGCCCAAGGGTGCCCAGGGCAGGGGTTGTTTTTATCTAAAACCCACACCAGGGTTTTGTCCCTGCCCCTCAGCTCCCGGGGCGGTTACATGGCACTGCTGGGCAGTTCCTGGGAGGTGGGGTGAGCTAGGAGAGGGGGGGCTGCAAACACTTCAGGAACCGGAGCAGATGCTCCGGGATGCGGGGTGCGGCCGGGCAGGCGCTGCCCTCCCTCTGCCTGTGCTTCTACCTTGGGGCAAATTGCCCCGTGCCGTGGGGACCTCCCCCAGGAGACCTGCCGGGGCACCGTGGGGTCCCCTCTGGGGCTTTGTGGGTGCCGTGCCCGCTGGCTGGGGTGCGCCGTGGGTGCTGGACGTGTGCTTTCGGGGAGACGCCCTTGCCCAGCCTTGCCTCTGGCTGTGCTTTTCCCCATCCCGCTGGAAGGTGCCACGTGGCTGTGGGCTGAACCAGAGGCTGCGTCAGCCTGTGCCCTGGTTTGGGGTGTCCCTGGGTGGGTGCCGTGGCAGTCCCCGCAGACCCGGTCCCCACAGGTGGAGGTGATTCATCTGCCCAGGCGGAGCAGCCAGCCGCGGGAGGAGACGGCTCCCACCTGGGTTGCACCCTGGCTGACTAAGGGGAGCCCCAGGGAGCCGATCGACCTCTTGCCGTGGCTCCCGCCCAAGGGAGTGCCAAGGAGCCCGGCAGCAGCACGGCCGCCCTCGCTCCGCCTTTTCCCAAAATGGGGCTCCGTATTTCTTTCTTTCCCAATCTGCCACCGTGCCAGGGCATCTTCCTGCCGTGCCGGGGTGGGACTGCCCCCCGCGCTGCGATGCAGCTGCCTGGTGGGTCAGGTTGGGTGGTGCAGGGGGTGCACCCGGGGATGCCGCATCCTCCTGGAGGCGGGTGGGCGGGCGGTGGTCAGTGCAGGGGCTGACCGGGCTGTCCCTGTCCCCAGCTGGAGGACTGCACGCTGCAGGTCTCGCCCTCTGGCCACTACCTGGACCTCGACTTGTCTCTGCTGGAGCAGAAGGATGATCTGGAGGGTTTCTACGAGGAGGTCAGGTGAGACGTGGGGTGCCGGAGCCCTCCGGGGATGGGGACACAGGGATGGGTGAGCACCGGGGACCACAGGCGAGGGGCCGGGGGCTGCAGCGGTCCCGCCGTGGGTGCTCACGTGGCATTTCCCCCCACCCTAGGAAGGGGAGACGGCCGACGCTGATCCTGCGCACGCAGCTCTCTGTCCGAGTCCACGCCATCATCGGTGAGTCAGGGCTGCTCCTTCCTCCGGGCTGGGGCGGCGGTCGGCAGCTCACCCCCCCACGCAGGGAGGGTTTGGCCTCTGCGGTGAGTTTTAGCCGGGATTTTTGTGATGGAGACAGGGAGCAAGGCACCCAGGGCTGCTCCCACCCCATAAGCCCCCCAGAGGTGCGGGGAACGTGGTCCCCAGGATGCTGGGAGGGACCCACTGGGTTAATCCCCTCCATCCTCGGACTTTTGCCTCTTTGGCTGGGAGCCCTCCGCCCGCTGCAGATATTCCGGGTCATCCATGCAAGCTCTAAATAAAGCTTTGCAGGATACAAATAGCTCGAGCGCAGCAGAAACCGCTGCCACAGCTTTTGGGCAGCCCCCTCGGAGGTCCTGCAAAAAAATTCAGGAGTCTCAAGTCTTTTTTTTTTCTCTTTACCACGGGAGAAACGAGCATTGAGCAGAGCGGTGCTGGCCGGGCAGGGCTGGAGCTGAGCGATGCGGGAAGGGGCAGGAAGGTCGGGTTCGGGGTTGTGCTCTTTGCCAGAGGTTCCCAGGCTCCGGCTGAGCCCCGGGCTGCTCTGCTTTCCCTCTCGGCTGCTCTGACCAGCGATAACTGAGCGCAGCAGGCTGCCGGGACCTCATGTTTTACAGAGCCCTCATCGGCATGTCTGGAAGGCTCCTTGGCCAGCTCGCTTTTGGCTTGTTGCCGCTTGAAAGCTGACCCAAAGAGCTCGGGATGTTCCGATGACTCGGTTTTTGGATGCGGAAAGCACCTTTGCTCCCCCCTCATTGGAGCAGGGCTTTCCAGCTTCCCACCGCCCCGGCTGCTCCGGGCTGGCTCCTGCCCACTTTCACCATCGTCTCCGTCCAGCCTCCAGCTCAGTGACCCTCCTGGTGTCCCCGAGCAGCCGGTGTCCCTCTGCTGTCCTTCCCATCCCCCTCCTGCTGCTTTTCCCAAGCCGTGGGGCTGCGGGAGCGTGCCGGGGCCGTGCCCGGGGAGGGATGGCTAAAAGCGGCTCTGTCTCCTGCCCCTGTTCCTGTTTCGTTCTGCACAGGAAACCAGAGGGGATATTTATGTCATTGCTGGGCAGAAAAAAAAAACAACAAAAACCCCCCACACAACAGCAAACAAAAGGAAATAGGAAGGTGGCAGGGCTGAAATAAGCGGTTGTGGAGCTGCAGCTGCTTCCAGGCGCCCGGGGCAGCGTGGGCATCCTGGGGTGAGGGCACAGGGCAGGAGCCGGGGTGCGGGACTTTCCCGGGCGGTTGGGAGCACTTCGGAGCCGTGGGTCCGCAGCCTGTGGATCCAGCCGGCACGCCGCTCTCCCCTTGCTTTGCAGAGAAGCTGTACAACTCGCAGGGGCCGGAGCTGCGGCGATCCCTCTTCTCCCTCAAGCAGCTCTTTCAGGTGTGGTGAGGGTGTTGCGGTGGGGGGCTCGGGGGGCTACCCGGGGCTGGCTGCCGTGACACCCAGCCTTCACCCTGCAGGAGGACAAGGACCTGGTGCCGGAGTTTGTGAACCTGGAGGGGCTGACGTGCCTGATCAAAGTGGGGGCAGAGGCCGACCAGAACTACCAGAATTACATCCTGCGGGGTCAGTGTCTGGGGACAGGGCACCCCTGCGGATAGCACTTGGAGGGGGGGGAGAAGGAAATTTTCCTGGGCTACCCCATGGGCAGCTGCCAGACCGTGCCCTGGCCCAGCGATGCTGCGTGGGGAGGGGACAGCCCTGTCCCTGCCCCTGCCCGCCACACCGTGACCCTGCCCGCGCTCTGCCCGCAGCCTTGAGCCAGATCATGCTCTTTGTGGACGGGATGCAGGGCATCATCAACCACAACGAGACCGTCCAGTGGCTGTACACGCTGTCGGGAAGCCCGGTAAGTCCCCACTGTCCTGGGGGGGCTGCCTGTGTCCCCCACCGCCTGCATCCCAGGCTGTGGCTGTCCCCTTGCACCGTCCCTCGAGGGCTTTAATGCACCAGCTGCCTTCAGGCTCCGTGTCCCGGTACCTTTGGGGGTGTTGAGTCCTGCTCCCACCCACTGGAAGTCACCCAGGGTCCCCAGAGTCCCCCATCCTGATGTGATGTTGGGCACACAGCTTGAGTAAGAGGGTCACGCTCCATGTCCCTTCCTGGTGTCCCTTGGCCATCAGCATCACAGTGACAGACTGGTCCCTGGCCCCGCAGCAAAGCCTCCAGCCCTGGGGCTTGGGCACAGCCACCCCGCAGTGCCCTGGCAGCACCCTGCCACCGCCCCAGCCGCTGTCCCTTGTCCCAGTTTCGGCTGGTGGTGAAGACGGCGCTGAAGCTGCTGCTGGTGTTTTTGGAGTACACAGAGCCCAACGCCCTGCTCCTCATCCACGCCGTCAACACCGTGGACCAGGCAAGAGGTGAGTGCAGACCCAACCACCTGCGAGGTCCCCGCTGGGGCACGGTGTCCCCCAGCCCGCATGTCACCTGCACGCGCCGCTTTTACAGGCACGTGTCCGTGGTCCAACCTGATGGCCATCCTGGAGCAACGCAACGGGGCTGACACGGAGCTGCTGGTGTTTGCTATGACGCTCATTAACAAGGTCTGGGAGGGACGGCAGGGTGTCCCCGCGATGCCACGCGGGCAAGGCTCAGCGTGGGTCCCGCCAGTCCCAGCAGCGTCCCTCTGGTCCCTGCTCAGACGCTGGCAGCCCTGCCGGACCAGGACACCTTCTACGACGTGACGGACTGCCTGGAGCAGCAGGGCATGGAGCGTGTGGTGCAGCAGTACCTGAGCAGCAAGGGCACCGACCTTGACCTGAAGCAGCAGTTTGCGCTCTACGAAGTGAGCGGGGGGCTCCTCGGGGGTGATGCCCATGTACCGCATCCCGTGGCAGGACATCACCCAGAGCCCGCTGAGGCTCTGCATGGGGCCGTGGGGAGGGCGGGCGCGTGGGGTGGTGGGGGTGCTGTGCCCAGTGCCATGTCCCCCTGTCCCCTCTGCAGAGCGCGCTCAAGATGGAGGATGGTGTGGAAGAGCCGTCCCCGGGTGGACGCAAGGAGCGGAGGAGGACAGATGAGAGCCGGCGTGGGTGGCGATCCCAGGGCGGCTGCCCAGAGCCCAGCCCTGATGCCCAGCCGCTGCTGGGGTCCCCTGGCAGCCCAAAGGAGCCCCCCACTGAGGACACCCCAGCTGTCCCCGCACCAAGCAGCCCAGCAGAGTAAGTGCGGCTGGAGGTGGCCCATGGTGGGGATGTTCCCAGGATGGCGAAGGTGCCGGGATGCAGCGTGAGCAGCGCTTGGGTCTGCTCCCAGTGCCAGGGTCGGCGGCAGCCCCGCAGGACCTGCTCTCAGTACCTGTCACCTCTTCTTCCAGACCCTGTCCCAGCAGCATCTACAACAGTGCATCCAGCGTGCAGCTGGCCCTGGCCTCCCCCCTGGCCGAGAAGGAGCAGCCCCTGGGTCCGGGCGAGCGCAGCGTCTACAAGTGAGCAGCCAGGAGGGGCTGAGTGCATGGGCAGGGGTCCCCCTGGTGCTGTGGGCGGGGGTCCCAGGGGGAAACGGTGTAGGCAGGCACTGGGGCTGGAAAGAAGCATGACAGGGGAGTGGGCACCTGAGAGGGTCCGGCGAGGGGCTCCAGGGCATCCTTCAGGCGCACACGGCTCCGCTCCAACTCTCCTCGCTGCTCCTCTCTGCCCACGCTTGCCCTCTCCTCTGCCCACTCTTTCTATCTTTCCTTTTGCAGGCTGCGCCAAACACCCCCCGTCTGGTAAGTGCCCAGGCTCTGCACGTGTGTGCTCCCTCCCGGCGGGATGCTCGGCAGGAGCAGGCACTGCCCTGCCCTGCTCGCTGCCCCTTGCACCCGTCGCTGTCCCCGTCCCTCGCTGTCCTCATCCCTCGCCTCTCCCCTCCGTGCCCTGCCTGCGGGACCCCGGCGTGCTCCTTGCGTCACCAGCATCCCTCACGGGGTGATGGCACCCTCTGATCCCCCTGTTCGGGGGTGAGGTGTCCCTCTTGGGGACCCAGGGCTGGCGTCACCATCCTAGTGGCAAACTGGGTGGCTGTGGGGAGGAGGGGACGGTGCCCTGTCTCACCAGCACCAGTGCCATGTGGTGCCCAGGGACTCGCTGGGGCTCTCCCAGCTCCCCATGAACATGTCCCCAGAGCCATGGGGTGACAGCAGGGCAAGGGTTCCAGGCTGGGGGGGCTGCCAGGCGGGTGCGTGCAGGAGGCACGAGCCCTGGGGGGGGCTGCCAGCAGCGGGGCTGAACCCCTTTTTCCCTCAGGCGGGAGGATGCCCCCTCCTTGCATGGGGACAAGCCTATTTTGAGGAAGTTTGAGTAAGTAGAGGCATGCGTGTGTCTCCAGGCGTGTGCTTCATTGGGCTGGCGCCCAGCTGCAGGCGTCTGGGCTCCGGCCGCGCAGGGTGTGAGGAGCAGGAGGGTCCCCACGAGGCTCTGCCTGGGTGCCCTCCTGGGTTTTGCAGCTTTTGGACAAGGGTCGCAGTGAGCACTGGGTCCGTTGGGACCAACGGGTGATGGTGGCAACCTGATGGCACGAGGCTTTGGCTCCTCTGGGGCAGTGGCAGCCCTGTCTCTGAGCCGTGGTGGTGTCACCCATCTCTTTGTAGGGCTTGGAGGTGGTTGAATCCTCCGGGTGCCCGATGCGGTGTCGCCAGTGCAGGGGTTTCTGTGCTGCGGGGCTGGCTGTACAGTGTGGCATGGCGTGGTTTGCCCGTTGTCCCCGTTGTCCCCATCCCTTCCTTGCTCCCAGCCAACATCTGTCCCTGTCTCGCAGAGCTCGCTTCTTGGAGAACCTGGCTGCAGCCCAGAAGGAGAAGCTCTCTTCTATGGCCAAGGGACGGCTCGACATCCTTGGCGATGCAGCACAGGAGCATTCCACCACTCTGGCATGGGACAGGGACAGCGGCACCCCTGAGCCCGGGATGGAGGCACCCAGCATAAGTAGGTGCTGCCAGTGCACGTGTTCCTGGCTCTGGGCTCATCGGGGTCCCTGGGGTGGGCATTAGTGTCCCCTCTGTCCTCAGCCCACCCCTGCGATACCGGGAGCCATGGAGGAGCTGGGTGGTGCCTCCCTGTCCCGCACCGAACGCCGGCATCTGAGCACATCCTGGGGCAGGCAGGACCCCAGCCCTCCGAGCAGGCTGTCCAAGCCTCTCCCCCTTTCCCCGCAGGGTCTCGCCTGGGTTGGCCCGACAGCACCGACTCCTGCGGCACCATCTCCTCCGACACCAAGTTTATGCTGGACATGCTCTATGCCAAGGGCTCCTCGGAGCCAGGGATTGAGAAGGTCTTCCCCAAGGGACCGTTGTCCCCCTTGGTCCATGGTGAGGGGAAGATGGACACCAAGGGAGGTGGCAGCCAGGAGCAGGAGGGCACCTGGCTCCGCAGCAAAGCTCCGGATGGGCCCGTGGCCAGCGCACATGCCAAGCTGGCGCGTGCCACGTCGAGTATAGATGCTGAGACCCACACGCAGAAGCTGGAGAATACCGGGATGATGCCCATCAAGAAGGATGCAGAGCTGACGTGGGAGCGCCTGGAGGCCAGCCCCGTGCAGCTGAAGATTAAGGACCTGGACTTCACTGACCTGGAGGAAGAAGAAGACTTTGACATCTTGGACATGGGGCCCATGGCCAATGGCTCCTTCCTCCCTCCCGGCATCGAAGCCACGAGCGCTGGAGCTCTCATGGTTCCCCCTCCACCTCCAGCCATCCCTGGTTGCCCACCACCTCCCCCTCCACCTCCGGCCATCCCTGGTTGCCCACCACCTCCCCCTCCACCTCCAGCCATCCCTGGTTGCCCACCACCTCCACCTCTAGCCATCCCTGGCTGCCCACCTGCCCCGGGGCTGCCGGGCCCCTCGGTAACAGACGGCCCTTCCCAGGCCAAGAAGAAGAGGACAGTGAAGCTCTTCTGGAAGGAGCTGAAGCAGCTGGACAGCACTGTGGGGCTGGGCAGGTTCGGGCAGGCAACGCTGTGGGCGTCCCTGCAGAGCGTGGAGGTCAATGCTGCCAAACTGGAGCATCTCTTTGAGTCACGGTCAAAGGAAGTGCCAACTTCGAAGGTACCAGCGGGCCAGTACCCATCAGTCAAGGGGTTTTGGGGGTGGAGGAAGGCTGTTAGTTCCTGTGGGGCCCCTAGGCATGCCCTGTCACCCCTACCCTATGCTGAGGATGGGTACCTGCAGCCTTGAGGCTTGGTGATGGGCAGCGCGCAGGTTTGGCTCGCCATCGGGTCCCTGATCGACTCCCCATGTCCATGGTGTTTTCATGAAGGCGAGCCCTTTCCCTGGCTGCCCCCATCCATCCCATCCTCTTTGCAGAAGGCCATCGATGGGAAGAAGGTGGTGGTGGTGCTGGACCCCAAGAGGAGCAACGCCATCAACATTGGCCTCACGGTGCTGCCACCCATGCACATCATCAAGACAGCCGTGCTCAACTTCGATGAGTTTGCGGTCAATAAGGAAGGGATTGAGGTGAGCACCAGAGAAGCCCGGCTCCTCTGAGGTGCTCGTGTGGGTTCTTTTCCCTGGCCAGGAGGCCTCCATGCCATGCCGCCTCCGCTGCCAGCCCTGGGGTGACACATCCCATGGTGACATGTCTGGAGTCTGACACATCCCACTTTGCCTGCTCTAGAAAATCCTGACCATGGTCCCGACCGAGGAGGAGAAGCAGAAGATCCAGGAGGCCCAGTTGGCTAACCCTGATGTGCCCCTGGGCTCTGCGGAGCAGTTCCTGCTCGCCCTGTCTTCCATCAGCGACCTCACAGCCAGACTCCAGCTCTGGGCCTTCAAGCTGGACTACGAGAGCCTGGAGCAGGTACAGAGCCGCGAACCCCGTCATCCCCCCTCCACCCTCCCACCGCTCCCAGCTCCCGCAGCGCTGAGCCAAGCGTCTTCCTGGGGGGGACCAGCCAGTTCCAAGCAGGGGAGGTGCCATCGTGGCTGGGGATGGTCCCCAAGGCAAGCATGGGCTTGGGTTGACCATGGGGTGGTTGTCCTCATGGGCAAGGGTGAATGCCGAAGGTCCCAAGGTAGGTGGACGCCAAGGGGTCTCTCACCTGCCTCTCTCCTCACCCAGGAGATTGCGGAGCCGCTGTTTGATCTGAAGGTGGGCATGGAGCAGCTGGCCAGAAATCACACCTTCAAGTGCATCCTGGCCACGCTGCTGGCCATGGGCAACTTCCTCAATGGCTCCCAGGTGAGGAGCAGGGTGGGGAGGGTCTTGGCCTGCCTTGAGGGGTGCAAGGACAGGACCAGCCATGGTGTGTGGGTACCCAAGAGGGACCGTGGGAAGCCTGGGAGGGTGCCTGAGGCTGGGTGGTGCTGGGGGGGACCTGCAGAACATCCTCCTGACCTCTGCAGACTGGAGGAGGGATGGAGGGTCCCTGCTGAGTCCGTTGGGGTTTCAGAGCAGAGGCTTTGAGCTGGGCTACCTGGAGAAGGTCTCGGAAGTGAAGGACACGGTGCACCGGCAATCCCTGCTCCACCACCTTTGCCAGATGGTGGTGGAGAAGTTCCCAGAAACCACCGACCTCTACTCAGAGATCGCCTCCATCACCCGCTCTGCCAAGGTGAGGCAAGCCTGGTGACACCTGGCAAAGCGAAGGTGCAGGTCCCACGGCTGCCCAGCTCCACCAGCGTGTCCAAGGGCTGATGTCTCGCTCTTCCAGGTTGACTTTGACGAGCTGGCCAACAGCCTGGTGCAGCTGGAGCGGAGGTGCAGGGCCTCCTGGGACAACCTGAAGGTGATCGCCAAGCACGAGACCAAGCCGGTGCTGAAGAGCAAGCTGACGGACTTCCTCAAGGACAGCACCCAGCGCATCGTTGTCTTGAAGGTGGTGCACAGGCGTGTCCTCAACAGGTCGGTGGCTTGAGGTGCTGGGGACACAGTGGGAACCCCATGGTCCCGTTGGTGGCCCATTGTGACCAACATCCCCGCAGGTTTCACTCCTTCCTGCTGTACCTGGGGTACCCGGCGAGCACAGCGCGGGAGGTGAAGGTGACGCCCATCTGCAAGCTGCTGCGGGAGTTCGCCCTGGAGTACCGCACCTGCCGGGAGCGCGTCCTGCAGCAGCAGAAGAAGCGGGCCGCCCACCGTGAGCGCAACAAGACCCGGGGACGGCTCATCACCGAGGTACGGGGCCGCTCAGCCGGCTGCCACCACCAGGTGATGCCCCCCCGGTCCCCAACACCCACCTCTCCTCCCGCTGCAGACTGAGAAGTTCTCCGGCGTCGCCGAGGTCGCTTTGCCACCCGCCGTGGTGTGCACCAGCCCCGAGGAGCAGACGGAGGCGGGACACGAGAGCATGAAGAGCCTGCTGACCTCCCCCACGGACGCCCCTGCCCGCCGCAGTCGCGCCAGCCGGGGTAGGAGCGGGGTGGCAGAGGCACTCGAGATGTGCCCACCCAGCTGGGCATGGCTGACGCCGGCGTCTCCATTGTGCCTGGGACAGGACAAGTCACCCTGGCGCAGGGCTCTCCAGCCCAGGAGGATGTTCCCAGCTCCCCCGACGATGCTTCGGATGAAATAATGGACCAGCTGGTGAAATCGGTGACGCACAATGCCAACCCCCGGCCCTGCCCCAACAAGGAGCGCAGGAGGTCCCGTGGCAATAGGAAATCCTGTAAGTCCCATTTCTGTCCCATGCCCTGTCCCCTCTCTGTCCCCATACCCTGTTCAGTCTGGTCCCATGCTCTGCCCCTGTCCCTGTGCCCTGTCCTACCTCTGTAGCCCTGTCCCTGTACTCTCTCCTATTCCTGTGTCCCTGTCCCCACGCCCTGTCCCATCTCTGTGTCCCTGTCCTGTGCCCTGTCCCTGTACCTTGTCCCACCTCTGGAGCCCTGTCCCTGTTCTCTGTCCTGTGACCCTGCCCAGATGCTTTTTCCCATCTTTGTGTCTCTGTCCCATCTCTGTCCCTGTCCCCATGTCCTGTCCCCTCTATGTGTCTCTTCCCATGCCTTGTCCCCTCTCCCTGTCCTTGTCCCCTGGCCACCCCTGATCCCGCATGGTGAGCTCATCAGGCCACAGCAGGATCTGCCCCACGACCAGCCCCTGCCCCTGCACCCCCCTGCCACCGCTCCCCTCCCCAGCACACCAGGGCCACCCTGGACAGGCAGGCACCCGTGGGAGGGGACCCTGCCTGCCCGCGCTGCCTGTGCCACGCTCTCCTCTTCCCGCAGTGCGACGGACGCTGAAGAGCGGGCTCAGCGACGAGCTGGTGCAGGCGCTGGGGCTGGGGCGGGCCCCCGGCATGGAGGTTTGAGGTGGCTGAGGGGGCTCGTGCTGCTCCCCAGTGCCGGCAGCGTCCGTGGCAGGACACGGCGGCAGCCCTGCCGCGCCAGGATGGCCCCTCTGCTCCCTGGGGCTCACCCCGGCTTTCCCTGCTAGGCTCCAGATCCTGGGGGTGCGGGCAGCAGGGGGGTGATGCCCTGGGGGGGGCCGGGACGGAGGATGCTCAACGCCTGTGCGTGGGGGCTTGGGGTTTGTCTTCTCAACAGTATTACTGGGGTCAAGGGGCTGGACCCAGACCCCCTCTGGGAACTGGGTCTGGCCCGTGGCCACTGTGGCAATAAAGTGACCTGACATGCTGCTGGTGTCCCTTGTCCCTGCGCCTGCGTCATCCCCTGCTGGGATGCTGGAGGCTCTTAGTGCCCTGGGCTGGAGCAGGCAGTGGCAGGAGGGAAGGGGGGATGCTCCCTCCAGCATCCCCGGCGAAGCAGTCACTCTGGCCCTGAGCAGGACCTGGGTGCTGCCAGAGATGCTTCGGGACCCTGCTGTCCCTGTCCCTCTGTGGAGCCCCGAGAGGCCGGAGTGATGTCTGAGTGATGAAAATCTTGGGTCCCCCCAGCCCCAGCCCTGCTGCCTGGGGCCAGCTCTCAGCCTGCAGCATCCTCCCCTCCATCCCTGGTACCATTCATTGTCCCTCCTGGGGACAGTGCCACCCCACCATCCTGGGCCACCCCGGGGTGTCCTGCCTGAAGGAGCGAGGACTGCTGCCAGGCTGAGGGCTGCACCCTCAAGGGCAGGAGCAGCTCAAGCAAAAGGCTGGGGCAGAGGAAACACAAGCCCAGAGGCTGTGGGACGGGTCCTGTCTCAACCCAAACTTCTCCTGGGGCGTTTAGCGGGGCCAGGGCTAAACCTGCCACCTGCCTGTGCTGGGGGGCCTGGGGAAGGGTCAGGCAGGAACATGTCCCCTCCTGCCAGCCCAGGCCGGGTGCTGGCTGCGCTGCTCCCCATGGGTGCTAGCTGGCTGGTGGGTCCCATTTCGGCACATCCCCCTCTGCCAGCGGCCGTGCTTGGGGCACCATGGCGTGGGGCAGAGGCGGTTGGGCCCAACGGCAGGTCATCCATCACGGCAGCTCCGCCTTGGCGCTGCCTCCAGCCCTGAATCCTGTGCAGCAGGTCTCAGCGGCTTTCAAGGAATGAAGAAAAACTCCCCCAGGCAGGGTAGCTTCTTCCTCCCCGCTCACCTCTGCCCAGGGCTGTCCCTCTCCGTGAGGCTGGACGCACCGGTGGCCTCGGAGGAGCCGGGCAGTGCCAGCCTGCCCCGACTGGAGATGCCCAGGTGGCTTTGGGGACAGGGAGATGCCATGGCGAGAGCTGCAGGTGTCCCAGAGGTGCCCCAAGACATGGTCTGGCTCGCCTCCCCCCTGGCTGCTTGACTTGGAACCCTGAAGAGAGGACAAAGGTGACAAAAGGTGACATTAAGCTGCTCAGATGCGCAGCAGAAAGGGGTAGAAGACCACCTGCCCAACCCCCAGCACCTGCCCCAGGTACCCAAAGTGACATTATACGCGGGGTGACTCCAGGACTGTTGCTCCCAAGGGCTTGCTGGGGGAAACTGAGGCAGGGTCCTGCGCAATTCCCCTCCCCGTTCCCCAAGGGTTTGGCAGCACTTGGGGCAGCTGTGTCCTCAGCCAAGGCCTCTGCCAACTCCTGTTTATTTTTTTCCAGATGGAGTTTGTTTGGTGTTGTTTTTTTTTTTTTTTTTGCAGCCTTGGTGCTATTTCCAGGATTCCCAGCCCCAGGCACATGCTGCCCTTGAGCGGCGCCTCAAGTGCTTGGCTTGGCCGGGGCGCGAGGGGCTTATGCCAAAAACCCGGGTGGAGGGAGGGTGGCGGGGTGCCGGGGGTCTCGGCGAGCGGGGGCAGGGTGGCGAGCAGCGCCACGAGGTGCGGTGGGGACCTGGGGCGCGGCAGAGCCGGGGCTGGGGCGCTGCACCCCGGGAGGATGCTCCCGTGGGGATGGAGCTGCTCCCCCGGGGCACCTCGAGGGCCCCGCCGCCTCCCCCCCCTCCGCCCTGCGCGGCTCCGGCCCCGGGCCCCCGGCGCTGTCCTGCTGCCACCAGGGGGCACGGCGGCCACGCGCACAGCGAGGCCACCCGGAACGGCGCCTGGTGTCCCGCCGCCCTTCGGTGCTCGCCCCGTGGCTCTGGCTCTGCTGCTCTCCCCTCCTCAGCACCCGGGGGGCTGCGCCCCGCTCCCCCCCTCCTCCAGCGAGCCGTCCTGCGGCTTCCGTGTCCCTGGTGGGGCGACAGCCACGTGCGTCCTTGGGCCCGGCCGCTCGTCTGGCTGGCGGGGACAGGCTCCTGTCCCCCTGTGCCCAGCCGCCTCGCCAGCGCTCGTCCCTGGCCCCCGTCTCACCCTGGCCCTCTTCCAGGCAGTGGGGGCAAGCAGGGGATGTATTTACTGTCCCATTTACCGTCACATTTACTCTTCTCTGTGACAGTTTGGCAGCAGAATTCTGCTCCCACCCCTTACAGAGCCTCTGCTGGAAGATGTCCCCTGTCGCCGCCATCCCCCCCCCGCCAGCCCTTTCCACAGGACCGTCCCGGCGCAGGGTCCTCTTTGCTGCCAAGCTCCGAGGGCAGCTCCATGAAGGTCTGTCCCCAAGCTTGGAGAGGGACCAGCTGTGGTCCTGGGCTCGTGGCTGCTGCAAAGTCCCACCGCCTCGGGTGAGAAGCAATGTTTCCACCAGGGAGCAGAGCACAACCTGGCTTTTGCTCTGGGGTTGGAGTCATCCAGAGCACTTCTTGCAAGCGCCGGTGAGCCCTGGCCACCTTCCAGGAGCATCACGATTGTCTGTCCCCTGCCAAATTCCTCCTGCTGTCTCAGCTGGAGGACTCCTCTTGTACCTCAGGGCCCAACCCTCTTGAGCAACCCCAGGCTGGCAATACACTCCGCTCTGCAACTGCCTTCCCCAGCAGGACAGAGGCGTGGGACAGCAACCAGGTCACAGCCACTGTGACCTGCTGCCCTCTCCCCTGGGCACAGAGGTGGCAGGACATCACCTGGAACATGTCCCAGCTGGATTCCCCAGGGATCTGTCTCGTGGCCAAGAGGGAGCCACGTTTCCCCTGTCCCCATCACCACAATATCGAGGTAGAGGCCCTGGGATGAGCGTGGGAGAGGGGAGGGTGATGCTGGGCTGGCAAAGCAAGCCTGGCACAGGCACCATGTGTGCCCGAGGAGGCGGGTGATGCAGTTCCCGGCATTAGTGGAGCTGGAAGCACTTTGGAGTGACACCAACACTTCCCAGCCACGCCGAAGGAGCAAGGTCCCTGCAGCCCAAAAGCAGCTCTTGTTGGGAGAACCGCAATGCAGGCAGCCTGGCTGGCGAAGGGGCACCAGCACCGCGCGGGTGAGAGGAGGGCATGGCGACACGGGGTCCTCACTGGGGCGGAAAGGCTCAGGGTCAGGCTGGGGAGCGGCTTCCCAGAAGGTGAAACCTCTCCCGAAGCCATGAATACAGTTGGAAGCAGAGCCGTGTTTTGTAAATACCTGGGGATCCTGCGCAACCTGCAAAAAACAAGTTGGAGGCAGGAATTTTCCGGAGATATGATTTGCAGAGAGCCAGATCCGGGGTCAGCGCTTGGCTGGTTGCTCCGCTGCTGCCAGCAATGCTGCCCTGGGGTGCAGCCCTGGTCCCCCCAAAGGAGCTGCTCCAGCCGCAGTACCTCAGGAGCAGAGCTCCAGGCAGCCGAGCCAGGGAGAGGTTTGGGCTGTGCCCACCACCCAGCCGAGGCACATGGAAACTCCCTGCAGATGCGGGCTCAAAGCCCGGGACTCAGGCTGATCCCACCAACATAGCACCAAATGCATGGAATAATGGGTGCCAACCATTGCCCTTGTTTTACAGCAGCGAAACATAAGGAAAGCCCAAAAAAAAAAAAAAGTCCTCGGTCGCAGCCTGAAGTGAGTTGGAAACAAAGGATGAGAAGTCCTGGGGGCAGAAGGGGAGAAGATCCCAGCACCTGGAGTTACGGCTGTGGCTCAGGTTGGCCATGTCTTGGGAAGTGCCACCAGGCTGGGCTTTGGCAGACCTATGTTCCATTTGCATGCCCTGGGCTTGCGGGAGGATCACGGAGATGTTAAAGTGCAGGAAGGGCTGAGCTTGGTTTAGCTGAATCACAGCTACCTGATGATCTGCCCTCCCCAGAGAAGAAAGTCATGATAACAGAGAGCTCCTGCTCCGGCAGCAAAGTCCAACCAGAACCAGTAGAACAACAAAAGTTCAGTGGTAGGACACAAATATTTGATGCTGGCAGTAATTAATCACTGTCCTCTGCAAGACGCTTTGGGTGAAAGTGAGAGTTAATTCCAGGCAGTGCAATGGCCTCTGTCACCTCTGAACTGTCTCTGGCCCCAGACGCCAATGGCCTCCAGGGTCCCACATCTTCACCATGAAGGATGGACCCCCATCCATCCCAAGAGCTCTTTGAGGTCATGGCATGGGAAAGACAGAGATTTAATTCGTGAGGGATGCTTCCAGCACCCCCTTCCCCACACGCTTGATGGGCCATGGTAGGTGCTCAGCCAACAAGTGAAGGCTGAGGGGGTCCCAGCCCTGCTGTCCCCTCTCCTGGGACAACTGCTCCCGAGGAAGGACTGTACCCCATGGGCTGTGGGAGGAAGCGAGCGCTGGCACAAGCCTCCACCAGCGCTGAACAGACAAAAGTGCTTTGTTGGGCGCTCACCTGTGTAATGTTTCCTAAGGAGATAATAGCCGTGGAAGAAGGACTTGCTGTTTTGGAGAAGATTAAGCACCTGTAGGAGCAATGGGGATGAATCACATCCCTCATGGGCTTAGAGCCCCTGGAAATGGCTCATGGCACTTTGAAAACAATGTCATGAATCTTCTGCAGACGAGATTAGGGAGTGGAACTATTATCTCAAAACCTGTTAGTCATGGGAGGCTCCAGCGACCTGGAGGAACAGCCTAGGGCAAGGGGGGGCACTAGGAAGACGTGGTGTCACCCCCCAAGCAGGGACCTGCGTGAGCAGCCCCAGGAAGGGTGTGGGAGGCGGCTGCGGTCGAACTAGCCCCGCTTCCCCTGAAGAAGGTGAGCTGTAATTAGCAGAACGGGCACGGAAGAGCTCAAGTAGGTCAAAAGGTAATGGGGCTGTCACCAGAGTTTCCTAACAGCGTGGCGCGGCTGGGAGGCACCCGCCGCTGTTGAGCAACAATGAACAAGGCCAAGCACTGTCTTCAAGGGAATAGCCACCAAGGTCACCCTAACCGCACGCTGGCCTTTCAGCAGAGAGCATCCATGGAAAGCCCCGACTGTGGCCATCTACAGCCCATCTGGAGGCATCCCACAAGAAGGGCACCCCCAGACCATGCATGAGACCCCCATGGAAGGGATGGATGAACCCAAGCCAGCTCTGAAGGAGACGCGTGAATTCACGTTGCAATTTGGGAATGGCCACATCTGCCCCTACCGAACCACCGTCATTTGTCGGGACTCCACGGTCTGGCCATCTCTGTCAAACACCAGCGTACCCATGGCCCCGCTCCCCTGCATGCCCCAGCAGCTCTGGCTCAGCCAGTGCGGTGAGGGATGGTCTCTCTGGAGACCATGACTTTGGAAAACGCCCTTTCTCCCACATGATTTTTCAAGCCCTGGTGAAGCGATGGGGTGGGGAAGTTTAACACGGTCCTCTCCAGAGCCCAAGTCCTGCAGGGCTCTGCCTTGTTGCCACCTCCAGCATTTTCACCAAGTTCAGTAGCCCAGTGCCATAAGCAAGCGGATACCTGATGGCAAGCCTGCAGCCATGCCGCTGGGAACATCCCTCCTCCTCCCGTCCCTCGCCAGCATTCCCGGCATTCCCCTGCTGGAAGAGCAGGGCTGCGAACCCAGCCGGGTCCCACCACCACGCCCCGGCCAAACCACCCCAGCCTGTTTGACGCTGATGAAATGTGTTTTTTCCACTGGTACCGGGGGGGATGTTTCCCAGATGGATGGCACGGGCATCCGCCGCTGCCACCACCCTGCCGGGGTTGGCGGGGTCTGTCAGGGGCAGCCAGCACCCCTGGCAGCCTGGCAGGCAGAGCCCGGCTCCTCTGGGATCGGAGATCGGTGTTGCTCCTGGCACACGAAAGCCTCTCCGTGTGGAGGGCACCGAGGGTCAGGCCCACGGCAGAGCCGCACGAAGGATCACCGAGTACGGAGACTTGGTGAAATATTAAAGCAGGTGCTTAATAAAGCGAGCCCAGCGGCAGCAATTACCCTGCGTAATAAACCTGGAAAGGAGAGGACTTTGCTCCTGCGGCCGGGGCGGTGCAGGGAACTCCTGCCAGCACTCGCTGGCGGTGGCACGGACCCAGCACCCGGCGCCGTGCCGCAAAGGTTCCCTGTGCCGAGCTGCCAGCCCCGGAATAATGCTCTGCAGCTGGCTGGCAGGGTGCTGCCCGTCCGTGTGGCAAACAAACAGTGGAGTGCTGAGAAAGGGTTTGGGATCAGCCAGGGGTGGTTAGCCCCACACCGGAGGGACGAGCTGGGGAGGGATTCACACCTCACCTGCCTGCTCCGGGCACCGGGAGAAACCCCAGCACGGCTGGCCGAGGTGCCAGGATACAGCGGCACACAGCTCAGCACCCTTATGGTGCTCCCTTGGGAGACGAGCAGGTCCTGGGGATGTCACCCTGCAAGGGGAGACACCGATGGAGGCCGTGCCTGGTGGTCCCCCTGTCCCAGTGGGATGCGGCGCTGGTGTCACTGGTTCTGGGTCTGTCAGCAGGCAGGGGACCTGCCTTCCTGCTTAGCAGGGCTGAGCATGCTGCTGCTTCCTGCTGGGATGCTCTGCCCAGCACGGGCACCGAGCCACGCCGTGCCGTGCCGGGCCAAACCAAGCCGAGCCGAGCTGTGCCATGTCAAGCGGTGCTGAACCAAGCTGAGTCGAGCTGATCCAAGCTGAGCTGAGTTGTACCTGCCTAGGTGGCATGATGTCCTGAGCCATGCTGTGCCAAGCCAAGCTGTGCCAGGCTGAGCTGTGCTGCACTGAGCTGAGCCGAGCTGAGCCGTGCCTACCTAGCTAATATGACATCCCAAGCTGTGCTGAGCTGAGTTGAATCGAGCTGTGCCGTGCTGAGCTGAGCTGTGCCCACCTAGGTGGCATGATGAGCTCAGCCATCCTGAACTGAGTTGAGCTGAGCCATGTCGAGCCCTGCTGAGCTGAGCTGAGCTGTGCCTACCTAGGTGGCACGATGTCCCAAGCTGTGCTGAGCCAAGCCGAGCCATGCCTACCTAGATGGCATGATGTCCCAAACTGTGCTGAGCTGAGTCTTGCCTACCAAGGTGGCATAAGGTCCCGAGCTGTGCTCAGCTGAGCCAGGCTGAGTTGAGATGAGCTGAGCTGTGCCCATCTAAGTGCCATCATGTCCCAAGCTGTCCTGAACCAAGCTGAGCCAAACTGTGCCTACCTAGCTGGCATGATGTCCTAAACCGTTCTGAACTGAGCTGAGCTGAGCCATGCCTACCCAGCCACCATGGTGTTCCCGAGCCAAGCTGAGCCAAGCCAAGCTGAACTGGGCCGGGCTGAGCTGAGCTGTGCCTACCTGGGTGCCATCATGTCCCGAACCTTCCTGAACTGTACTGAGCTGACCCAAGCCATGTCTACCTAGGTGCCATCATGTCCTGAGCTCTCCCAAACCCAGCTGAGTTGTGCCTGCCTAGGCGGCACGGTGCCCTGAGCCTGGCTGAACCAAGCTGAGCTGAGCCGAGCTGAACTGAGCCGAGCTGAGCTGAACCGAGCCGAGCTGTGCTGAACTGAGCCGAGCTGAGCTGAACTGAACTGAGCTGTGCTGAGCTGAGCCGAGCTGTGCTGAACTGAGCCGAGCTGTGCTGAGCTGAGCCAAGCTGTGCTGAGCTGAGCCAAGCTGTGCTGAGCTGAACCGAGCTGTGCTGAACCGAGCCGAGCTGTGCTGAGCTGAGCCGAGCTGTGCTGAACTGAGCCGAGCTGTGCTGAGCTGAACCGAGCTGTGCTGAGCTGAGCCGAGCTGTGCTGAACCGAGCCAAGCTGTGCTGAGCTGAGCCGAGCTGTGCTGTGTTGAGCTGAGCCGCGCCTACCTAGGTGCCATCACATCCTGAGCCGAGCTGAGCCGAGCTGTGCCTACCTGGGCAGCACAGTATCCCGAGCCTGGCTGAGCCGAGCCGTAGGTGCCCCGGTGCCCTGCTGGGCTCTGCACTGCCGCCTGGAGCCCCGCTCCCCGGTGGGGTGCCGCCTGCCGCCGGTGCCCGCAACCCCGCAGCCCTGCCTCCCGGTGGGGTCCCGCTCTCCGGTGGGGTCCCACTCCCTGCCCCGTGCCGCCCAGTTCCCACAGCCCCTCTCCCCGGTGGAGTCCCGCTCTCCGGTGGGGTCCCACTCCCTGCCCCGTGCCGCCCAGTTCCCACAGCCCCTCTCCCCGGTGGAGTCCCGCTCCCCGCCCGGTGCTGCCCGGTGCCCGCTCCCCGGTGGGGTCCCGCCTGCCGCCCGGTGCCCGCAGCCCCGCAGCCCCGCTCCCCGCCCGGTCCCTCCGGTGCGGTCCCGCCGGTGCCCGGCGCNGGCCGGGCCGGGGGCTGCTGCTGCCCCTGGCGCTGCTGGCCGCGCTGCAGAGCCTGTGCCGAGCCTGCCTGCCGCTGCCCCTGGGGCTGGCGCTGGCCGCCGCCGCCGCTGGCCTGCTGCTGTGGTGGGCATCGCCCTGCAGGCTGCTGCCGGTGGCGGGCAGAGCTGTCCTCGTCACAGGTGAGTGCGGGGACGAACGGCCCTCGAAGCCCCGACGGCTCTGGCGTGGCATCGGTGGGGACGCGGGGAGCGGGCCGGTGTATGGCGAGCGGAGTCCTGCCCGGGTGCGCTGTAGCAGTGGCACGGCTGCCAGCTCACCTGCTCGTCCCTCCGCCACGTCCAAGCAGAACTGGCTGGGCCGTACCCGCCGTTGCCCCTGCCCCGAAGCGAGAAGGCTGTAGAGAGTTGTGTTGGCCCCAGCAAAGCAGCTCCTGGGCTGCAGGACTTGAGCACTGACCACCAGTCACAGCACGATGCTGGGAGCTGCTCCCTCAGAAAGCCGGGAGACAGAGTGGGACACAGGGTGGAGCTGGCGCAGAGCTGGACCACCTCGGCTGGCCTCCCCTCTGGAGCCATGCTTGTTCTTAGAAAGCATCTCATGGCATCTCTAAGAGGCTACAACGGAGCTGGGTACCTGGGGCTGAGCACTGCTGCTTCACCCAGAGCTCTGTCCCTGGAGCTGCTGGGGGCAATTGAGGCTGTTCCCCCCCTTTGCAGGGGCATCCTGGGGAAGTGCTGCTCAGCTGCTGCCCACCTCCCCTTCGAGCTCCTCCGTGGGGACGGTGGCTCTGCAGGGGATGTGCCATGCTCTCAGCCCAGGCGCAGCTCTGGCTTGGTGGCTGAACCTCTTTAGGATCTCCTGGTATGCGAGTGCTTTCCCCTCGCCTTCCTCCTGGCAGTGGGACAGGAAGATGATGAAGGTGGCGGGGGCCAGCGGGTGCTTTGCTAGGAGTTGACAGTGGCAGAGGTGGAGTGAGGTGGAAGTGCTGGAGCCAGGGTGGGTGATGTTGGCTCTGCATGGATGCAGGGGGGAGGGAAACCCGTGGGCATGCCCTTGGCTGTGCTCCTGAGGACGGGAACCTGCATCCTGGTGGGAATGTCTGGGTTGGGCTCGGAGACCCTGAAGTCAGAGAAGGGGCTCTGTGTGTTTCCTAGAATATTGGGTCTTGTGATGGAGAGTCACTTTGAGAAGGAGGGGTGAGAGGTGGGTCCCCTGCCCAGCTCGAAGGGCTCCGCGGCACCGGTGGGAAGCGGAGGGAGGTGTCTCCAGAGGAGGACAGTTGGAGGAGCAAGGCAGCGGATGAATCAATGATGCAACTGAGTGAAGGTCAAAGCCGTGGCGGGGCAGGGCTGCCTGGAGAGGATGCGGCTGACAGCGGTGCGCTCGCAGGTGCCCTGTGGCACGGCGGGTCACACCAGCCCGGGCTCTGTGGCATTGCCTGTATAATTAGTGAGTCAGCAGCAGGAACAAGGTGTTCTTACCCTCGTGCGTCGGGGTGACACCTCTGCAGCTCTGGGGTGTTTGCTCTCAGCTGTAAATATTTTGTGGTTTTACAGGTTCAAGGTGCTGCCTGTGGTGCGGGATTGGTGTTTCCTTGCTGCTGCTCCGGCAGGTGCCCCCTAAGGGGCAGATGTGAGGGCTGCTCTGCCTGGGATGGCGTGCCTCGCTTGAGTATTTGCATAGCAATTAGTCTGCTTCTTTTGTGGATTAATTCTGGACACCTCCTGGCAACTGGGTATGCGGTTGCTGCTGGTGTCTCCTGGAGAGGATCAGCGCAGGAGTGAGCTCTCGGAGGAGGGCAGCCTGGCCTTCCTCCTCCTGCTGTGGGGAGGAAAACACCGCAGAGGGAAAAGCGCGGGGTTGGCTGCCAGGGGATGCTGGGCACCACTGAAGGTGTGTGAGGTTGGGGACAGGGCTTCTGCCACGCTGGGTGTCGCGCTGGACTCTGCAGGACAACTGAGAAATGCAGCCAAGTCCTCTCCCGATGCCTGCCATTGAACAGCGCAGGTCCCAGCCCCAAAAGCTTTGGGTGTCATTTCCTCTTATATATACGTATACACGGTTCCTGGCTTCATCCTGTGGCTGGGAGTTGCACTGGTTCAACTGCTGGGGCTCCTGGTTGAGGTGTCCCAGCTCTTCCAGCTGCCCCAGCCCCCCGAGAGCCCCCCCAAGCTGAACTTTGCCCATGGTGCTCCAGCCCTGTGCGCTGCTCTGGCCATCGCTGGCGAATCCAAACTTCCTTTCTGGGAGGGGTTGAAGGGAAGCGAACTGTGCGGCTCGGTGGGAAAGTAGCAGAGCAGATGTGGAGCTGTTGCAGAGCAAAGCTGCTGATCCTGCGGTAGCTGCAGGGAATAGAAACTTGTGGCCTTTCCCATCTCTTGCAGGTTTTGCATTTCAGGTGCCGCACGTGGGGTTGGGGTTTGGCCAGAGTGGGGATGGGCAGCTGCCTGCTGCTGGAGGGGAGTGAGGAATGCCGTGGCCTCCCACGGCGCATCCCCTGGGCTAGCGACGTAGGTGGCCGCTAGCCCCTGCAGCTGCTGTCTTGATCCGTGGCTGTGACCTCGGAGTTCTTGCTCTGCATCCCAACCATCCGGCTTCTCCGGGAGCGCGGCTCCGGTGTCTGCAGCCTGGCTGGAGGGCAGGGGGTGAGGAAAGTGTTAATCCTGCCTTCCTGGGGGAGGTCACAGCTGTTTGCAGCCAGGAGGAGGAGGAGGAGGAGAATGCCCTCCTGTGCAGCCTGGGCTGGGAGAGGTCAGCCCTGGGAGGACGGCAGGATGAGGAGGGGAGCAGAGATCAGCTCCCAGGGCTGGGAGGGAGGTGGCAGCCGTTGATGTGTTGTCCTGAGCCAGCTGAGATGGTCCAAACCTGCCTTGAAAACGAGCTGAGCCTCGAAAAACAAGCCTGAAGTCTGACAGGCTCTGGCCAAGCGTGGGAAGCTGCAGGGACCCCAGCACAGGCTGGGGACGGGCAGCAGCCTGACCTGAGGCTGACACAGCACCAGGGATCTGCGGGTACCCCGTACCTGGCACCCCTCCCTGCCAGTGCGTGGCCAGGGCACCCCAGGGTGCTGCTGCTGCTGGCACCTGGAGGCCAGCGGTGCAGGCGTGGGCCGGCAGCTCAGCAGGGCAGCCTTGCTCTGAGCATCGAAGGGTTTGTTTCTGTGTGTGTGCACCCTTCCCACATCGGAAAACGGCACCATCGGGTGTCCTTGGGTGCGTCAGAGTCCTGGGAGCCCCGGCGAGCAGAGAGGAGGGGTGTTGCTTGTATCCCTTATCTCCTCCCTATCGGGAATTGATGTCGAAAGTGCATCCTTTGGTCCCTGTGGTCTTAGTGGATGTCTGTGAAATTTGGGGAGCCCACACAAACCTCCCGACACAGTGGGCTTGGTGCCTGAAGGCGGTGGAGGGATGGCCACGAGCGTGCGGGGTCTCCGGAGCAGCTGTGACCCTCTTGCCGTTGTGTAGCTCTGCAGCGGGCAGCTGCTGGGGGTGGCTTTTCAGGCAGCAGTTAACTGCCTGATTTATGCAGATCCTTGGAAAGGACCGAATGCAAACCAGCCTGTAGACCTCGCATACCTGCAGGGGTTTGCTGGAGCAGAGGGAAGACAGCAGTTGCGGAGCAAGGTGTTGATTCTTCCAGCCAGAGCTGGGATGAGGAGCTGAGCGCAGTGAATCGTTGCTCTGCCTGCACTGGTTGCACGACACAGCTCTGAAATAACCCCAAGCCACAGAACGGCTCCTGGGGAGGCAGTTTGGGTCCTTTGCGTTCTTGCTCCTGCTTGGTGTCACCTACAAAGCCAGGTGGCACCTGCAGACCTGTCTGTCCCCCAACAAATCACCTCTGAGAACAAAACCAGTTGGTGGGTCAGGCTGCTCCAGCCCCCGACCTGCCCCATTCTCCTCTCTCCTCCTTCCTGGCCGCAGGGAGACCCGGTTGTCCCCGCGAGGTGCTCTTGTTACGATTGCATGCCCCATTAACAGCCGGAAACGGGTCAGAGCTTCAGACCGTGTTCAAGGTTAATGGAGCTTTTGCAACTTGATCGTAGTCAAGTGGAGCTTCATTTCCCATGGACTTGACAGATGTTGAAACATCTGGTGACTGCAGCAGGACAGAGTGATTCAATCCAGATGTCGGGACTCTCGCTCCTCTGCCACAAAGGTAAATCACTTTTCCTGGGACAAGAGCAGCATTGCTCCCATCCGGACTTCGATGCTGTCTTAGACTGGTTTTCCAGCTAAACTGAGCGCTGGAGAGGTGGCTGGGGTCTGGACTGGGGGCTGTTGGGTGAAGGATGCTGGCTCCGGGCTGGGCATGGCTGGAGCACCGGCACGGCACGCGGGCAGCCTGGGTTCGGTGCTGAGCCTGCCGGCAGACCTGCGAGGAGAAAAGCTTCGAGTGGTGACACCACAGCTCTCCACGGGTGCCTTCCACTCGGGTTCAGGAGTGGGTGAGCCAGGCCAGAGGTACCCAGGGTCTTCCCCAGGCTAAGTGCAGGCTGAAAATCAGCTCATTCCCTGGAACTGCTCTGGTTTTTCCAGGATCTGTTAAAAATTAACAGCAGAGGCAAGTGCTCCTCCAAGCTGAGGTGGGGGCAGAACCAAAACCAAACACCCAAACTCCAAACCTGCTGTACGAGCAATGCCTTGCTTATTAAAAAAAAAAAAAAGGCAATATTTAACTCTCTAGTTATGGGGTTTGCTGCTGGTTTCTGGGAGCAGAGCAGAACAATCTGCTTTCTCTGCCTCTTTGCAGGGCTGAAGGTCTCGCCCCACTTTGTCAGCAGCCCTCCATGGTTTCAGGGTTCTTCTTCCCCTCTCTGGGTTCCTTCAGAAATAGATACCGACCCCTGCTCACCGCAGACACGCAGGTACCTCGCTCAACTTTTTCTCACTGATGTATTAAATGAGCACTTTCGAAGCCTGCTAACGACACAGACCTGTTGGGGTGGGTGGGTTTTTTTGTCACCGTTAACCAAAAATGATGAGCGCAGCTAATTAGGGGGAAAAGCGCATCGAGTCGCCCAGTGTGGGAGAACAGAGTCGGTAGAGAAACCCAAGCCGGCTTGATTAGCGCTCGGGGTTACGTGGGGACATGAGAGCAACAAAGCTGAGACTTCCCTGCAGAAATGAGATTGTCAGATGGGAACGGATGCTTCGGGAGGAGAGAAGTGTGGGCAGTTGCTGCCCTCTAGTCCAATGAGCAGCACGTCTGTAATGAGGGCTGGGATTGAGTTACCCGCTGTTGAGTCTAGCTCCCTCCAGCCGGGATCTGCTTATGGAAGAGGCCGTGGCTGCTTTCCTGCTGGTAGCACAGGGCAGCTGGGGTTTTGCTTGAGCAGGGATGGGGTGGGGGGAGTCTTCAAGGTGTCTCCACCAAGCCTGGGCAACTATTTGCCTTCTCCCCATATTCCTCTTTCGGTGCTTGTCCAAACCCCACCCTCCCTCGGGGACCTCTGCATGCCCAGCTGACATGTGCAGGAGGACAGGCTGCAGGGCTTTCGTGCTTCTTCACCTCCCTGTGTCCCTCCTGGCATCTCACATCTGCTGTGGAGCCTGTGAGGTGGCGAATCATAGAATCCCANACCCAGAGCCCCCCCATCTCTCCTGTAGCCCCCTTTCAGCACTGGAAGGTCTCCCTGGAGCCTTCTCTTCTCCAGGCTGAACGAATGCCCAAGACCATTGCCCTCAGGCTGTCAGAGCGTTCGTATAGCTGTACCCTGAGATTATTTTTTTTTTTTTTTCCCCCCTTCCAAATTCCCAGCCTATGCCTGTTATGTCCTTCTCTGGTTGCCGGTGTCGGCTAGGGTACATCTACCGTCTCCCATCCCCGTTGCGTGCTTCCACGTGCAGCGTATCACTTCTGCTTCCTTCTCCCCGGGAGAGCTGCCAGCTGCTGAGCCTTGTCGGCTTCCCTGTTGTTGGGAGCTGGCTTCTCCACTGCACATGGTGCTGTCTGGGGATTTGCCGGTTCTGAGGCTCTAATCTTGTAAAGCAGTTTTTGGCTTGACAGGCTTTGCAGCAGCGCAGCCTCTTGCCGGGCGGCTGAGCCAGGGGAGCCAGATGGTGGATGGGGATGGGGATGGGGATGGGGATGGGGACGGGGATGAGGAGGGGTGGGCTGGTGGGCTGAGGTCCTGGAGGAGGTACCTGCCCTGATGTCTTCTGCAGAGGCTTTAAATGTCTGGCCTCTTCTTTCAAGCCTTTCTCTGTTTCTGCTGGTGATGGTGATCTCGCGCTGGCTCTCTCAGCCCGTGCCAGACGTACCCTGAGCAGGTTGGGGATCTCTCCCTGCCCCGTTTCTCCGCTCCGGTGGTCATACTCCAGTTTGGCACAAGCATTGTGCATGCGGATCCGCTTCTCCTGACTGTGTCCCTGTGACCAATGCTTGCTCCTCTCCAGGGTCCCACTGCCGGGTGTTGGACCAGCTCCGTAACCCGCAGCCCTCCCACCGTGTCCGCTGTCCCCCTGCGGTCCCAGCCCGCGGGCGCGTGTGGGGTGCTGCCCTGGGCATTGCCCTGCAGCCTGGCCCAGCACCGCCGCGTCCGAGTGCCTCAGCCTGCAGGGCCACCGTCACCTCACTTGGGAAAACGCACCAAAATCCTCTCCAAGGAGGGCTCTGGAGAGCTGGGGGGAGCTGCGGGGGGTGGGGAGGGGAACGGCCAGCCCCTCACAACCTAAATGTGGAACAGGAGGGGCTGGGGGGGCTTGAGGTGGCTACAGGGGCTCTGCTCAGCCTGGGGGTCCATGTATTCCCAGAGCTGTCTTGGATGAAGCTCAAGTGGTGCTCACACAAGAATTTTGCTGTTTCTAAAAAAAAAAAATTAAAAAAAACAAACCCTGAGCTCCACGGGGATCGGGAAGGTGCAAGAGAAAATACAGTTGGTGGAACCCTGTCCTGGGGTGGAGAGGGGCAGGGCTGGCACCCGTTCTGGGTGCCTGGGCTTGTGGCACGCGGTGGGAGTTTGTTCTTCTGACGGGGGAGCAATGAGATGGCAAAGGAGAGTTCCACCGCCAAAATCCCCCCAGAACTCCCTTGAGACCACCTGAGCTTTATTGGGGTGCTGCTTAAAGTCCTGATCCCAGGGGCTTGCTCTGGAGGAACTGCTTGGGTGGCACTGCCCCAGCCTGGCTTTGTCCCTGCTGGCACTGCGTGTTCCTGCCCCGCTGCGACTTGTCCCCCCCGGTGCTGTGACACCCGTCCTGTGTGGCAGTTCAGGGCTCTTCCCCGGCTGGCCTGACCCCCGAGGTGACCAGAGGTTCTCCTGGTCCTGCAGTGGCCGTGGTGCTTTGATGTCCTGGCTGGAAATACTGTCCCCGGGGTGTCCTGGGGGGGCGGTGGCTGCGGATGGCTCAGCCCTGCCCCTGGCCGCCTGCCTCTTCTGCTTGGTCTCCCCCTTGGCTCCTGACGGGGACATTATCACATGTGAGAGGTGGCCGTGGGGCTTGGCTGGTACTGGGAGTCCTGGGGAGCCCCTTTGCAGCCCAGGGGTGCCCCCAGCGTGTGCCCCCAGCCCAGGCTATGTTGCCACCCAGGAGCATCTCCGGTGCCGCATCCCGGCTGTGGCTGGTGGAGCTTCCTGGCTTCCCAGGCTGGCTCCCACCGCCTGCCTCCCTCCCCCGGGAGCCCAACACCAGCTCGGCATCAGCACCGACCCGGTCGTGCTGTCCCTGGGGCACGGGTGTCCTTCCCAGTGACAGCTCTTGCTGACGGATGGCTCTCGTGGCCGGCGCCGTGTTCCCAGTTCTCCATGTTCCTTCTGAAGGTGATTATTAACCCGGTTATCACCGCAGCTCTTCTCAACTTCCTCTTCTCAGGGGAGGACATCCATCCATCCCAGATGAGATGTACAGGCTGTGCCCTAAGTCCGTGCTGCCGTCTTCTTCCGCTCATCTCTGCCCATGGGAAGCGTGAAACCTTGACCGTGGGAGTCCGGCTGCTCCTTTCGGGGTGAGCATCTCCCTTTGCTGGAGACGGCAGATGCTGGAAGGTGCCGTCTAGCCCTGCGATGCGGCGGGCAGCTGCTTCTAGGAAATTCCTGCGCCCTTTTTCTGCGAAACCCCGAAGTGTAGCAGGGAGGAGAGCGGCACTTCCTCCACCCCTCCTGTTTGCCAGCCCTGGGTCGGTCCGCGCCAGCAGCAGCATCGCTTCTGTGCCGGGGCTGAGGTATCTCCCAGGCCTGTAGCTCCCGCATCCGAGGAAGGCTCCGGTGCTGTTCTACCTGCTGATCCTGCTGGTACAAGCCCTTAGGCTGAGCTTAGCAGGTCCAGGTGCCAAGCTGCCCTCCTGAGAGCTTAAATCCTGCGCCGAGACTGAGCGCAAGCTCATGGGTGGATTCTGACTTTGCCAAGCATCTTGCCAGGCACTGGCCTTGTGCAAGGAAAGATTTTTGGGCTTGTGTCTGTCCTGGTTGGGCTGAACCAGGGCCATGTGCAACTTAACAAGCTCCTGGCTTTGTTAACCCCACCAGCTGCAAGCAGCATCTGTTGCCCAGCTTTTTTTTTTTGGGGGGGGGGGGATAAGGCATCTGGGTGTCTTTTAGTGACAGCAACAGGGAGGGCTGCAGCTCCCCGTGCTGATTTATCTCATAGCTGCTCTTGTGCCGTTGGGTCCCTGGTACTGATGCACCAGCGCCTGCTCCTGAGAAATGGGCTTTAATTCGGGAGCCGTGGGCACATCTGCGCCGGCCTCAGGGCTCCTCGTCATCTCTGGCTGGCTGCTTCGGGTTGTCTAGGCAGAAAATCAGATTTTCCTCCTCCTCTCTGGTTTGTTAAGTGAAAGATATCTCCCCGGGTGGAGGTGACGGCGTGTGAAGCTTCAGAAGCACTCGGCTAATCCCTTGTAATTCATCCCATCTGGCCCTTGTCCCCAGCGTGGGGAGGGGGTCGGGTCACCTGCGTACCCCCCGCGGGGATGGGCATCCCCAGCTCTGCCTTCTGCCGTGCTCCACGGGGGGCTGGGGAGCTGCCTGCCCCCACCCCACCCCATAGGACCCGCTGGAGGGACAGGGACGTGCCACTTCCCCCGGGGCAGCAGGAGCTGTCAGCACCCCGGCCGGTGGCCGGTGATCTCTCTCTGGCTGTGCTGTGTCCTCCCCACGGCTCAGATCCTGCCCGGGGAAGGAAGGGGCTTTGCAGGGACACCCACCCCCAGGCTGCTGGGGTGGGGGCCTCCTGTATTGTCCCCTCACCGGGGACTTGGGGATGGGATTTGGGTCACCCCTGAAGGCATGTCCCTGGGTTTAATTTAATTAAGCTTCTGCCTCCCCAAGGCCAGGTGCTGAGAACCAGCAGCAGCATCCCCGGGGCTGCTGCCGCCTCTTGCTGCTCCAGCCCCATCCACCAGCGCCCGGTGCAGGGGCTGCTCCCGGGGGGCTCCGTGGGGAGCGGGGACACCCCACCGCCAGCACGCTGCTGCCGCGCCAGCCACCACCTGGGGTGCGGCTTCCTGTTGACAGTGATGCCGTGGCTGCGGTGGGGTGGGGGTGCTGGTACCCCTGCCCAGCCCTGCTCCCCCGCAGGACCCCGCGGGCGGGTGGGCAGTGGGCGATGGCTGGCCGGGGCCCGCGTGCGGCTGTGGCGGCTCAGCTGCCGCGGGCACAGGTGGCTCCTGCCGTCCCCTCCCTCCCCTGCACCCTGCCAAGAATTTGTTCCCTCTCGCCCGGGGCTGACATCACCCCTTTTATCACTCCCCGCTCCAAACGTGCACGGCATCCAGGAGGTGTTGGCCGCAGAGCCCTGCCCTGCCCATGCCGGCTTTTGCTCCGTGATTCCTCCCACCTGGACCTGCCCCTTGCTGGGGACCCCCTCCCCAAGTCACTTTTGGGGTGCCCCATCCCCTCCGATGCCACCTTTCCCTGGGATCCCTCTTCTACAGGGTCCCTATGGTGCTCCCCAGCAGCCGGGATGGGTCCCCAGCAGAGCTCCCCGCTGCGCTCGACCCCATCCCGCACCCGGAGGAGCTGGATCCACGGCGGCGAGTCCTGCTGGGGCCAAAAGGCAACACCTCGGAGCAAAATGTCAGCCGTGTTTAGCTTGGCATCCCAGGCAGGATTGGAGCTCGAGCCCAGGGAAACAAGCAGCTCAGTGTGTTAATCCGCTCGGCCTCAGCACCGGCTCCCCCCCGGCTGATGGTGTCCGAGAGCCCCCAGGGCTGGGAGGCTGGTGACAGTGGTGACAGCCCCATCTTGGGGGGCTCTGGGTGGGAGGTGGGGACCGGGCAGAGGTTGTGCGATTGGTGGCCTGTGATTTGGGGAGCGGTGGCAGGGCTGTGGGTGAGACACGGGCGCCCAGGAGATGGCCCTGCAGAGCTGGGGAAGGGGCGATGCTGCTCCCGGTGTCCGACCCCGCTGACAGCCTCCCGGCAGCCCATGGGCTTGGCAAGAGAAGGAGCATCCCCAAAAGCTGCCCCATGGCCACCCTGCTGCCCATCCTCACCCAGTGCCCCCGGACCTGCCCCCTGCCCACACAGCCAGGGCTGACCCTGGGGGAGCTGTGCCCTCGGATGCTCAGTCCTGGGGCAACCCCTCTCCGACGTCCGCACCGGCCTCCCAGGGTGGTGGCTGTGGAGGGAGCAGCCCCCTGGGGTGCTGGCACTGTGCCCGTCACCCGCAGGGCTCTGGGCAGCTGCTTCAGCTGAGCCTCACTTCAACGGCGGAGGGTCTGCAGGTCTGTGCTGGTCCCCTGCCGTCGGGCGCAGCTCAGGGATGAGGATGCACGGCTTGAGGATGAGGATGCACAGCTCGTGGCTTGGGGATAAGGATGTTTGGCTCGTGGCTGGGGGGTCAGGAGGCACAGCTTGCAGCTCAGGGTTGAGGATGCTCGGCTTGTTGCTCAGGGATGAAAATGCACAGCTCGCGGCTCGATGATGAGGATGCTCAGCTTGCGCTTTGGGGATGAGGATGCACGGCTTGTGGTTGAGGGTGAGGATTCACGGCTCGGAGATGAGGATGCAGGGCTCGCAGCTGAGGCAGGGAAGCCGCGCCTGCATGGCAGCGGGCTGAGCGCTGCAGACCTGTGCCACCAGCCCTCTGTCACAGACCCTGCTGGCGGTGGGCGCAGGGGCCGGGGGTTGTAGTTTGACAGCTCCCAGACAGCAGCCGGGGTATCGCCCGTCGGCTCCGCTCAGCAAACCGTGGCATTGATTCTGAGCACGTGGCCGTGCGCGGCGGCCTCGGTGCTGGCTGTGGGACCAGCGCGAATACCTGAGACAGCAAAAAGCCAGCGCCGTGCTGCGCCTGGTTCACCCGAATGAAATGTGTCTGCACCAAACCGGGACTGCGGCTTCAGCCGGCGGCATGCGACCCTGGCCTGGCTCCGGCCAGCAAGGACGTCCAAGAGGGGGCTGCAGGCGGGCTGGCTGGGGGCTGCTGGGCTGGCCCCGCTCAGCCCCTCTGGCATCTCTGCTTTTGCCAGCAAGGGGCATCTCTGGGCGGTGATGCTTCGTGGTCCATCCTTTTCGCCCAGAGGGCACCCCAACAGCAATGCCAGAGGCCAAACCTTCTTCCTTGCTCAGGATGGGTAAAACCTGGGCTCATCATGCCCAAATCCCCGTGGAAGCCAGTGTGCCCCGCTCCTGGGGGAGCCTCTGCAGTGGCTGGAGCTTCCGCGCAGTCCCCAGGGGATTGCTGCTGACCCGCTGCCCCGGCAAAGGGCAGCCAGCCCCTGGAGCGGGCACTTGTCCCCACCTGCCCAGCCCGCGGAGCTCTGCTGGATTTTGCAACCCAGGCTCAGGCTCCGCTCCCGCTGCAGCAAAAGCCTCTGGCTGCTGGCCCGGGGCTCGTGGGGGGATGCCATGGGAGCTTTGACCCACCTGCTCTCGTCCGGACGTCTCCTGTGCCCTGTCCCACTGCAGTCCCTCCTGCCGGTGCGGATGCAAAGCCGGTTGGAGAACAGGGAGGGAGCGGGAGCAGGCACTGCCTGGCGCTGCAGCATCCTCGGAGGGATCCTCGGAGGGATCCTCGCCAGGCTGCACAGACCCAGCGGCTCCGGCGCTCCCAAAGCCCAGCCAGCAGCGGTGGCTCCCGCGCCAGCCCCAGCGTGGCCAGGGGCTCGTGTGCTGGTAGCCACAGGGAGCGAGCATGGTCCTGGGCAAGCTGCTGTGTTAGAGGCCACGTGTTACAGTCCTGAGGGTGTTAATTCTCCCTGCCCACGCGCTTGGCCGTGCCGGAGCGGCAGCCAGGAAGCCGAGCAGCAACGGAGACCTTAAATAACACCAGCGCGTTCTCGCCCTCCTGGCCCTGGGCCTTCCGCCAGCCTCCCAAGAGGGTTTTTTGTGTGTGTGCGAATAAATTAAAACTTCCGAAACAAACCCTCCGACCACCCCGCTCCTCTCAGGCAAAACAAACCCTGCCTGCTTCGGACGGCACGCCGCCGTCTTTGCTCCCTCCTTGCCAGGCTTGCCTGAAACAAGCCGGCAAGCCTGGCTCTCTCGGGTTTTTGGGCTGCTTCCCGGTGTTTTGAGGCTTGGGAGGTGATGGGGAGATTCATGTTTGGACTGGAAACTCTTCGGGCTGGCTGGGGCGGGAGCAGCGCAGGTAACCGTGTCCCGGCGGCGGGCAGGGTGCTGGCTGCGGCATGGTGAGGCTGTGGCCGCGAGCACTTTTCTTTTCAAACCTTATCTTTATTGCTGTTTTCTCCTGCCCTGTTGGGAAAGGCAAAACGCACCTTATCTGACCGGCTGCTGGCAGCACGACCTGTTCCCCGGGAGGGGAGAGGCGGATGTGCTGCGCCAGCAGCCCGTGGCACCACTGGCATCCCCGGCAGCGGCAGGCATGGCAGTGGGGTGATGCCGGGGGCGATGGCGGGGAGATGCTGGGGGGATGCTGGGGGGATGCTGGGGGGATGCTGAGCCAGCCTGGCATCATGCTCTGATGCTGGGTGGGAAAGGGGGGGGGGGTCCCTGCAGCCCCATCCTGCCAGCTGAGCACCTCTGGGGCGTGTTATCGAGCTGGCCTCTGGCCAAAGGCTTGACTGCGGGTTTCTGACGCAGCAATAAAGTGAAGCCGAGCTGGGGACCGGCCCGTGGGCGTGGAGCCGAGGACGGCTTAGCTGGCACCCCAAGAGCTGGAGCTGGCAGCGCCCTGATCCCAGCCCAGGGGTGCAGGAGCAGGGAGCTGAGGGAGGGGCAGCCGGTCGCTGTGCCCACCCCAGAGCTGGTGGGAGGGGTGCTGGAGGGGTCGGGGGTGTTGCACGGCCCGTGGAGCGAGCGGCAGTGCCACCGTTGCATCCATCCCCGGCTGGCTGCAGGCGCCGGATGGGGCCCTTTCTCAGGGGTGTCCTAAGGAGCACCCAAGGGTGCAGGCAGGAGGGTGCGGGAGGTGTGGGGCTGCCCCGCAGCACTCCCCCCATCATGGTTAATGGGGCAGGGGCAGCGGTAGAGCCCCCCCCCGAGCTACCAGCACTGCCATCGGCCTGGGAACAGGCTGCACCCTGCTGCTGTTGGGCGTCTGCATCCCGGCCACTCCGCCCTGGCCGCTGCCCCATGGGTGACACCCAGCTCCTGCCCGGGCTGTCCCCTAGCCACCCCGACGGTGGCTTTGCAGGTGACAGTGTCACCTCCAGTGCCCCTGCTCAAGCCGAGACGGAGGAGAGGAGGCTGCGGCCGGGCATGGCAGCACCCCATGCTCTCCAGCATGGGACAGCCCAGTCCGGATGCTCCCTTGAAGGATGCAGGGTGGCAGGAGTAGACCGGGACCCCTCTTTTTTTCTCCCCCTTTTTAATCCCCTCTGCACCCCAGCCGGGCAAAGGGGTGCTGTGCCTCTTGGCCACCATTTCTGGGAGGCAAAAAGCACTTGGGGAAGGCAACATCTCCCACGGAGCCTTGTGCCAGCTCCCGGCTGGTGCCCGAAGGAGCTGTTGGAGGCTGTGCCAGCTCCCGGCTGGTTCATCCTGCACCACGCTGAGCTTGTTTTGGGGATGATGGCTCTCTGTGCCGTGCCGGCGCTTTTACCA